>JADNRX010000190.1:0-106054 GCA_015501595.1 Hymenopellis radicata | reverse complement strand
TCCATCCAACGATCCATATCTGCCTTAGCGCGGAACCACTGAACCTGTTCAGCTACCAAGGTACGGTATGAGGCTCAAGAAATCCATTGACATCATGAAACACGTACTTTCACGCACAAACTCCTTCCGCTGCTCTTGATTTAAGCCTTTCAAGTTTCCATATCGCCAAATCCACCCATCAGTCTTGAGCCATCGCCAAGCTCGCGCGCATTGACAGCGTTCTTTGCGTACATGTCTTCCTGAGTCAGGATCGGATAGTCGCTTGATTCGTTGATAGCCTTCAGAGCAAGGACTGCCTTTCGCGCCCTTCGATACTGATCAGCGTATGCATTCCGTCGATCGTTGACACCTCGAATAAACTTAGCTGCTCGTGTATTCTGTGAAACTCCACGCGCGTGCTTCTCCTTGACGCTACGGAACATCATCGCATGTGTGATTGCCTCGCACAAAAAGACCACTGCATCATTTGCTTCCCCTTCTCGCAGCTTCAGTTCAACCTCAGCAAGTGTTACAAGTCCGAGCTGAGAACGTTCGGCTGGGGAGAAGTCAGATGGCAGATAAAGCTTCTCGGTCTCCACCAGTGTTTGGTCATTCTCGTTGCCGTCCTCGCTGGAAGCCAGTTCGAGAGCATAGGAACAAGTTGGATCTGCTCCTTGCGCCAGCGCCGGATGTCGCCCAAAAGAGCTGCTCGGCTTCTTCGAACAACTCCAAGCTCTGTCTCAGTAGACGCGGCCTTCTGTGCACGTTTGAGCTGATGTCTGATTGTACATGAGTATATGTACTTCAATATAGATTTGAGAACTTACTGGCGTTCCTGGAGTTTAAGCCCAGCATTCAGAAACTGAGTCTCCTGGTTCTGTGTCTTCATGGCAAGTGCTTCTGCGTCATCGTGAGCCTTCTCGGTCTTCAAGAGATCAAGATATACAGCTTCCGCGACGGAACTACAAGGATGTAAGCCTTATCATCGCTACAATCGTTAGAACATACGTTTCCGCGTCGAGACTCGGTAGACGCTTCGCCATTCATTTCCAACTTTCACAGGCAGTATGGACATTTTCTCCCACTTCTCAACGTTATCACGCCCACGCGTAACCGAGAGACCAAGGAAGTGCTCAATAGACTCCTTGAGACTTTCGCGTGCAGAAATTAGATGGTCCTCGAGATGTGGAACTGTTAATGGCCTTTAGTATGCACGAGAGAGACACAAAGGGACGTACTCATTCTCTCGAACTTCGCCCAGTTCCAAAAGTTGTGAAAATCAATGATTGTATCATGACGATGCCCATGGTTCATCTGCGCGTACTTCCCCCAGATTGCTTGGACTCAGCCCACGACCCCTCGATACCCTCGGCATAGGTGCGTCCGGCACCTTGGAAATAGTTGAGCGAGTAACGATAGCGGCAGTTGTCCTTATGCCCGTCGAGATGCATCTTGGGGACTAGAAACTTGATCAGATCGACGAGGGCTGGTAACATCTCCGCGAGATTGGAAAGTTTTGCAAGACTCTCGTTCCAAAGTGTATCTCAATTGGCAGCAACGTCGTAAGTCGTCAGGATTCGCTTGAAGAATCGTGCCAAGTTGATGGAGTGCGATGAGACAAAGTTGAAGACCATAATAAGGCAAAGTCAGCGTTTGTGAATCTACGTGCTAGATGAGCCTCTCATGTCTTTACAAAGACAGGAAGTTACCGTTCTCCTTTATGTAGATCAACCATTGAGAGGAAGACACAATGACGACCGCACTCGACAGCAATTACGCCAGAGATAACACATCCACGGAACTTGATCTTGTTCTGCATCTCGACGGCATTGAAATTGGAGCAGGTAGATTTCTGTAGCAATTCATAAGTACGAAAAGGAAGAAGCACATCAGAACATTACCTCCTCCTCTGTCGCAACAACATTCCGTACATACACGTTGTATCTCATCAAGTGGGAAGTGCCCCTTACCAGCAGAAGTGAGACGTCGTCTGGATCATCAACTTTGCGAAGCGCTGTAGGCCAAATGACCATCAAGCATGAGAATAAGTTGAACAGGTGGCTGCGACAGTGCATCAGATTGCTTTCCATAACAATATTCAGATCTTACATGAAGTCGTCATCGATTTCAATCCAATACCGATCCGGTACGTTGAACCCAGGCTCTGGACACGCGAAACAGCCACCACAACCGATCCAGGAGGTCGATTAGGAAAGAAGCGGTCAATACCGAAACAGTTGTCCGCTGCGCTTGATGCCAGTAACTGCTCGGAAGACACGCTGAACGCGAAGGAATTGTTCGTATGGATTCTGAGAATTTACAGTTAGCGACTCGAGGTGCGAAAGCTTCAAAGAAAGACATACAGGGACCTTTCGCAGGTCAGGGACCGCATTTGTCGTTTTACGACGGATGGCCTCGATGTAGTCGTATGGGGACTTTTTCGAAGTCAAGGTCTGGAGGTGGAAGTCCTCCATGAGAGCGAATGTAAATCCCATCGTAGGCCGAGCAACAGTCGCTGGAAATATCCCGCAAGCCAGAAGCTCTGTGAACCGATCCTCTGGCTTACCGTGCATAGCGCAGCGCAGAACGTGGCCTTCGTGCGATGAACCCCGTTGAGATCAGTCAATATGAAGTCCAATGGGTGGTCATAATCGCCGTGGGGGCACCGATTCGGCCCATGGTCATGACTGAAGGTAAATATGTAGCCAAGGTCGGACTGATCCAGCTTGTCAAAACATCGCCCGTTCCATCGATGAGCCCAATGGGTCGGACAGAAGCGATGGGATTCAAGGAAGCAGGACGGACAAGCCGGGTGTGAATGGAAGCAGTCGAAGCAAAGGATAGTCTTGAGAGCATCTGGGCGCTTACAATCACAGGGTGCCCAATGGATCGGTGTGACTCGCGAGCCAGGATGTAATCAAAGACGACAAATTGCTCTTGGAATTCAGCCATCTTATGAGATGCACCCTGGTCAATCGTTAGTGAGGAATAGATACACCAGAGCTCCAAACAAACCTGTGGCTTAGAGGTCTCTTTCGCCGCTGTCTTTTCGCCGCTTTCGCCTCTTTCATCTCTGGGGAGTGTCGTTCAACTCCATGTGAGAGTCCGTCGTCTCCATTGGAGAATCAGCACCTGCTAAAATAGTTCCGAACGCTGCCTCTTGGTGGGGCGTTCCGCAAGAGGATCGGCGGGAATTGAGACTCCTGTCGTATGCCCAGATGGACCTGCACTTTCCATCACGAAGTCTTCATCCTCGTCGTCGGAGAATTCGAGAGAAACACCAAGCTTGGAATTTTTCGGCTTTCGAGACGCCATTGGAGAAGGGAATCACACGAGAGGAGGAAAGAAGTGGGGCTTTCATTTGAAAAAAACTGCTAGTTAGACATGGCGAGTCCCCTATTTTGGCGGCAGGCAAAATTTGGCTTGATTTCAGCAGACTGGTGACGTAGTCTGCTGAAATCGACCCAAAGTCTGTCCAAAGTCTGTCCGAGCGCAAATCATGCACAGCGATGATCGGGCAGCGCAATGGCGCTGCCCACGTCGACTATGCATGAAAGAAAAACATACTGAGAGCGATGTTGGCCTTGGAGGTGCACGAAGACGTGAGAACATGCTGTGGGAGGCTGGAGGGCGTTGACGATGTTGCTGGCAAGTGTCTGAAGGGTTGTGTGAGCTGATGGTTGAATTGTCTCCCAATATACATACATGCCGCGCCTGTTCGCGGAGGAGGGCCCCTCGTTCTAAATGGAATATCCGTATCGCATCATTTAAGGCGATGCCGGCCTTGAGGGACGAAGACGGAGGCAAGTCGAACGAGGGCGTAGTTGACGGCGACGCGAACGACTCTGGAGTCGTGCGCGGCAAGTACAGTGTCGGAGACCGACAAAATTAACTGACAAAGCACTGTGAGTGGATATGAGAACTCGATGAGTGTGGACGACGTACCAACAACCCTACGTCTGTGGCCAGAGACACCGCAGTCCGCAAATTCGAGTCTAAAACCGCGTCAGAACGTCGTCGAAAGGAAAGGAAACAGACATTTGCGTCGTCAATGGTCATCCAAGAAGTCATCGCCTCGCGGCGGGGCATCGACATCCAGCAAACATGACTAAAACAGTGTGCTGGCGGCGCCCTAGATGCCTGAAAAGAGTCCCGAAGGTCAGTGCCGCGTCGAGAGCGAGGGCTACCGACATTCGTCAGCGCCGAAACATCGAAGGAGAGGCTTACCTCTCTAAAAGCAAGCCCAATCAACATATCCGTTGCCGCCCAGTGCGCTATTGACGGGGGCTCATCCTGCTGCTCCAGGCCCGCAAACGTCCTCCAGCGGCGTCGCAGCCTCGTACTGAGGGATTACGCGTCGGCATCCTCCTAGAGGACGGCGCCGCCACAAAAACGAGCATCAGAAACCCCGGAACGAATCCAAGGGGCAGGGAGGGCCGTCGCAACACCAAACCCGGCAGAAAAGGCAAAGAAACATGAAGAAAAGAAGTTGAAGAAGGCCCAGAAGAAGTTCTGCGGCCGACGAGCACGACGTTGCCAGCGTGCTGTGATAGGAGGACGAGAGAGATGCGATCGCGCGCTGGCCGATCATTATCCGGCCATTGCCGGACGGTTCGGACAGCTCAGAAATTCACCCGCCTTGTCATTTCTGGACGACGTTAGTGGACTCCAGCAAATTGCAGAAACTCTCAACTATATATATCTACTACATAGCATCTCTGAGGGCATGATATCATTGGAGCTGTTAATGTCCATTAACAGCTCCAATGATATCATGCCCAAGACAGCCTGACTGAAAGTCTCCAAGGAAGGGAGAGGAGGTCTATCTCATTCAGCATATCTGCAACTCATACCCTCTGTAAAACCACCAGAACGAGGATGGGTAGAGCCAAGGTACCTTGGTCTAACCCCACGTGGTTAAGCAACGTCTGGATTTTGGCCCATGGGCCAAAATCGAGACGTTGCAACACAGCCACATCTCTTGGCTTCATTTTGAGATGCCTGCCGCTCGTTTTTGTTGGTAAGCAAAACCGCGATTGTAGAAATCGCGGTTTTGCTGAGCAACCTTTCTTTCGACGACGATGTTGCTGATTGCACGCCGTGCGTCTTTCTCTCTCTCCACCAAAGCCCTCTGTCTCTCGCGTACTGTAGTATTTCAACCATAGGTTCACAGGGTGTGACCTGTGACCTCATGAACATGTTAAATAGCATGTTCATGCTGGCCAAAAGTGTGTGACCTAAAAAAATTATGTTCATTGAGATTTTTAACTTTCTGCTTTTTAGCTTAATTTTACCTATAAAGTAGATGCAAACAGCAGAAATAGACCATTTTCATCATAAATAGAGTAAAATAGAAGAAAAAACTACTAAAATTGGGCCGAAGAAGCAAAATTTAAATCAAGTCAAATTTGTGACCGATTTTAGACATGTTCACAGGCCCTGTGACCTAGTGACCAACTACAATTAGGTTCGCATCATGAGGCCTCGTGACCTATGACGCGAACCTATGGTAGTAATACTACAGTATACGACTACGCCAACGGAAACAACAGCGACGCGTAAGCCCCATCAACGTGGGCGGCATGCATTGCAATCCATACTTTTGATCATGCAGGGCGAAAGCGAGAGGCCCCGGACCACGACGACGACTATGTTAAGGACGACTACGACGTCTGATACGACGTGACCAGTGTCGTTCGGTACGCACCAGCACTCTCACGATCAACCTGCGTCCGCCGCGCCGCACCTCTCGCTGCCGTTGAGCAGGCCTAATTTTGCCAGTATGTGTACACCAGTAGGTCCACGGCGTTTCTGTTGATAGCGGGCGACTGCGTACATATGTGGTGCGTTCTTATTTCTTTTACTTCGTATCCTTAACTGATATCCGGATAGGGCGCTACTCATATCGTGGACAAATCGCGGAGGGATTCCTATCATACCATTAACATTCTCCCGATTCTCTGCCCACCTCAAATCTATGTACAGCGACTGCCACCCATGCCAATTGCCAATTGGCGCGGGTATGCTCGTTTGGCATAAGCGAGGTCTGGTAGTAGGATCGTCTCGGGAGGAAGAGAAGTGACAGTGCCTCGACAGTCTTCCCCGTGGCCTAAGCCCAACACCATTTGATGATGAAGACATTGGGTATCGAAGACATAGCCAACACGCGTCGTTTTGTCTTACAGGAGAATGTTCGTTCATTCATACTATATTTCTTGTTATCTACGTTCTAATTTACGCATAAGCAGAATGGCGGTGAATACCGTCCATCTGATACTCCTGAATCCCTTGCTGGCGGAGGAGGACGATGCCATTCCGCTTCGCAGGGAGTGGAGTTGTCCAGTGAATGCATTGCCACATTTTTTCCTTTGGATCATAGTGGTGCAAGGGGCACTTCTCGACGCCAGCCTTTCCCAGAACACACTTGTGGCTACTAAGCGTAAGTCGGCCAGCGGAGATCGGTAGAACAATGTGAAAAGCATCACGGCGCGCCTACAAGATTTATCAGTGTGTGGCGCAAGCATGGGAGAAGCAAGATACCTGCGTCCAGATGAGGACAGTAACATGTCCCTCATCTTCATCGTCGTCGTCTACAGTCAGGTCAATGAAGGCTGGAGCAGCAGTCTGCGCAGAGCGGCCCCGTTGTTCCATGACGGTGGGGATGGATTGAGCTGGCGGCGAATGTTGACGACGTGGATGAGGGGTATGGGAAGAAGTATGAGAGGCAGGGTGATGCGCTTTGCACGTGCGTCCTACGCGATGAATGACCGCCAGTTCTTCACGTACAGCAAGATATGATGCAAGTGGCTGGACGCGTAGGCTTGTCTGTGGCAGACCTGTCGTTAGGTACTTTGCACTAGAACACGCAGGTGGAAGGGGCGCGTAGGAATCGTTCAGACACTAAGTTAATGTCGGTGAGTTCACGCAGCTTGAATAAATATACACGTGAAACCTACACGCTGCATATAGCCTCCCATCCTCCATCCATTGGTGGTGCTACCAGTGACCAACTCAGGCGCTGTCTGCTGATGGCTGCATTCCCTCTGCCTGGGATAATTGCGAGGACGGGAAGCTAGACGCAGAAGGGAGACTCGAATACGTTGTTCGTTCAAACGACGCATGTCTTGCTTAGTTCCAGAGAGGCCGCTCGCATTTGCGAGGGGGTAGGACATGGGCGGCATTGTGAATGGTGGTAATGAAGCGAGTTTGAGAAGTACAAGCGCGTCAAGTAATGAAGACCCCAAAAGGAAAGTCATGTTTGATAGGCTCGATCGTGTCTTGCTTCCTTCCCTCATGGCTGTTGCTGCGCCAGGACTCTTGATTTCATTTTCTGACAGGCCAAGCAATGCTATCGCACCAATAGGATAGCATCTTGGTGAGATGCCGATTATAGCCTCATCCGGAACTTAATGTGGCGCCATTCTACAGCCGTTAATTTGTCAACCGCTTTGAAAAATAGGAGCGATTACTGTCCGAAACCGCCGAAACGGACTCAACACTGACTACGGCTACACAAGTTTTCAAATCGACGAGTTCTTATAGGCCAATAATACTTCAAATACGGAGGCATGCCTCCGCTGAACAGGTAATTTTTACGCGTAATCTTCCGATTTGCGCACTCGGGCAACGTTTCTGAAACGTTCTATACCCTCTGCAAATTCTCCCCAACTTGTCCTTGTTTGTTCTGAACTTTCACCATGTCTGGGCGCCCATCCTGTCTTCCAGCGGTGCAGCTTACCTGGCTCAAGCCGATTCTCTCTGAGTACGTTAACAAGCTCGCCACACCACCCCAGGATGCCAAGGCTCTCAAGGAATGGGTTGAAGACAGGAAGCGTGAATGGGAGACGAAGTTCGGGGTTCTGCAGGCGATGACCTCCTCATATGGCGACAGATACGTACTGTATACATATATTCATCTCTATCAAACTTACCTCCTCGATAGGCCGTTGCAGATGCATTCCGAAACCGGAAGCATCAGGAAAAGCGAAAGGCACTCTTGGACCTTGGTCGCGCCGCTCAAGCATCGCCCTCATCTGGTGTGACTCAGACTTTACTTCAACTGCCTTCTACTCCCACAACCGCATTTCAGCTCTTCAAAGAGGAAGAAAAGGATGCAATAAACACCTCTGTCTCTCAAGCCCGGCGTGACGGTAACATTCCTCACACTCAGCATGCCGCTATGTTGTCTTCGGCCTTGAAGGCGAAGTGGGATAGTGGCGCCAAGGGTGAATATGAAGCCCGCGCAAAGGACCTAGAAGCGAAGGCTCAATACAACCCAGATGCTGTTGCCAAGTACGCATCCGCTTGCTTCCTCCTCTCAGTCGAGCTGCTCTGATTCTAGTGTAGGAACCAGAAGGATTTATCAGCTGTTCTTCGCGAGAGCCTCGTCGGCTTGGTGGGATATAGCTCGCATCAGTTTGGTTCGATTGCCATGAATGTCCTTTATGCGTATCGGGAGGTCGGCACAGATAAGCTGAAGCTTGGAACGTATGTGCCTCTTGTGCTTGAATCTTTGCAGTGTCTTACTGGAATGTAGTATCGATATTCGTGCCGCGGATGACCAGCCAGCCTTCGCAAACTACATGTCGGACTTCAAGAATAATATCAGTGTCCCGTGGAAAGAGTATGCCAGAGCTTGTATACCACGTAAGACTCTCTCATTATCTGCATCATCAGTCTACTAACATATTCGTAGTTGATGCCTCCATTAAGCCGATGATTTTGACCGATGCTCAGAAGTCCTTCCAGTGTCTTCCGTCCGGATGCCCAATCTTCCCCGCTACGAGCTATAATCTTGACACCATGACGCCAGCTCAACTTCGTCAACTTCTTGGCCTCTTCACTCAGGCTCAATGGGGTATGTGAGCAGCTACAAGCCTGTGCAATAGCTGATGTTTTTCTACAGACTATGTGATGTACCGTGCCAAGACTGCACTCCCAAACATCGGTCCGATCCCGTGGGAAGATGTCAACTTCTCTTCGACCTTGCCCGCGGCTGTTGTTGTTGCTGATCCGGCGGTTCTACCCATTCAAACGCTGTATGATCTTTTCAACCTCTTCTCTGATCTTCCTGCAGGCTTCCAGCTCTTCGAGGTGCCCATTGCAGAAGTACACGGTATGTCATTCTTTGATGTATGGAGTCGTTTCCACTGACAATGCCAACAGACGGTCATGCTGAGACAGACAGTATGTTGAAGGATGAAGCGGGGAAACTATCAGGAACCAGTATGTTCATCTAACTCTTCACACAGTACAGTGTATGCTAACAGACTCGTAGAGGACCCGCTTGTCAATGAGGAGACGCTTGTCAAGGAAGTGGAGGGTCCAGCCCCGGATGGAAGGAACACCGGGAGCGACGCGAAGCCCGATGAACCAGAGGTGACGGGGGCGGAGCCCGATGGACCGATAGATGCACCATCCCCAGTATCTAGTAGGTTAAGACTATTCGTTGCAAAAGCAGTTCTAATACTTCTCTTAGTTGACACCGTGACACGGCCCATGCTCGCCAACCTCGCTCCGCAGATCAATAGAGATAACCCGTCTGGCGGCGAGGAAGTAGGAATGACTGAGGTACATAAGGAGGCAAAGAAAGGTATGTGTTCTAGCTTGCTTAGATTGGGTCGCTTGTTGACCAGAATTACAGACAAGGATGGTGCGAAGGCATCATCAAAGAGGCACCGAGGATCCGATGACAGTACCGAACCAACCAAGGCCCCGAAGAAGCCTCGTGGTAATAAGAATGGCAAAGGGTTCGTAGCATGTGCTCTGATTCAACACTAGAACTGTTCTGATGATACCGGTAGGACCACCAATACCGAGAACGATGCGCCAACGGCTAGAACACAGGTCAACTCAGCACCTCGCCGCAGCAGTCGTAAATCAGCAGTGACGGATGTGAAGAAGACGTACGTGCATCCCGTCCTTAAACAAGTTCTTGTCAGTCTGACGGACAGATACAGAGGACCGAAGGTTGTCTCGTCGACGAAGTTGGGTAAGGGATGGTACATGGTCACGGAAAGGCTCGACTCCGATGATGTTGTGATGGACGAGTGATATTCTATGCACCGTGCATATGTCAATACCTTGTATGATCACTTAAGATCTTAAAATTTGCTTAAGCCTTCGAGTGTTAGATTAAGCAGTTGGTTCGTGCTGAGTGAGTTAAGATCTTAAGACGGCAGGTTAAGCGAGATGGCGGGTTAAGCGAGACGGCGGGTTAAGCGAGACGGCGAGTTAAGCGAGACGTTGAAGCATGCGTTAAGTGTCTGCCTCAGGGATGACAACAGAGTGTGCATGTACGTGTAGCCTTAAACAATCTTAAACAATTCTTAACACGTTGGCATTTAAGCGTGAGGCCGTAGCCTTCATTTCTTAAAGTAAGTCCATGAATTTACTGGATCCAAGCAGATTGATATCCATCAGCGTCCCGTCGCACTGCACGAGCACACTAAGGACGTGCGATGTGACATGTGGTAGACGTAGATGGAGAGTGTTGAACCTGCATGTAGAGCCGGTAAAGAATGCAGAGGTGGACACCGTAGGCCACTCCTGCAAAGTATGGAGATCAAGACTGTGGAGGGAAGCCAGCGTCAAGGCTTCAAGGACATCGAAAAGCAGAAGATCCCCCACGTCCGACTCCGGAAGAGATATGACGGCTCCTGACATGGGGAAGTACAAATGCGCGGGAGAGTGTAAGAGTCCCTGTATACGCCAGCCGGGATACTTGATGTAGGATGAGGGTCTCCAGCGCCTTACCATGTAACGTAAGGACTCGCACTGTTCCGTACAGAATGTAAGCATTCAGAGAAGGAGGGCGTGCAGATGATGCAGGGGGGCGAAGTGATGTCGGCGAGCGCACCGAATATTTCTGAGAGGATTTCGTTTGGTATGGCGTCCATTTCAGGAGTATTTTAAAAGAATGGAATAGCTTCTTGGAGAAGGATGGTGCACCTGGGGCTGCAGCTTGAGACATTTTCAGTCGGAGATTGAATATTCCGTGTTTCGGCTTTTCTTCCGCGTTCAAGCCTCGTCCCTACCTACCTTCGTCCCATTCCAGCTCGCTTTTACTAGCAACGTACCCACCGAGGCTTAATGACAAGAAACTTCTGCGTGATAATGGTACCCTGCTAGAGAACGCGCTGGCTCTCACTTTTTGCGACGGTTTCTTGTGCGTCTCCTTCGCTGTCAGACAGACGTCTCTGTGCAATTCATCTATGCGCGCTTATGCGAGGAGACTGGATTTCCTGCGTTCATTCTCCTCCATCACATCCTTTGCAAGTTCCCTGTTTACCAAGGCTGTACCGAAGGCGACTAACGGGCTGTGGCCCCTTGTCCTAACGGAAATGGCACCTCTATATGGCGCTGGATGCCTGCCCTTTTACATGGGAAGGTTGAAGTCAGGCACGACGACGCTGTGCTTTTTTACTCTCTCCTTCCTTTTGCGCCTAACATTGTGTTGCTAGGACGGATTGGATATCTAGTTCTGCATGCACATACCGGTATACCTCCCCGATTTGCGTGGTGTGTCCGTATCTTTCATCCCAGCCACCAGTTTCCAGTCCGCTCGCTTATAAGCAGGAATATATACCCATCCGCGGCGTGATACTCTGCTCAGTAGAACGCTGGCTCTCCCTTTGCATAACCGGTGGGGATCTACGTCTTCCCGTCCTTGTACGCCTAAGACGTCAGAAATGCCCAATGCCCCTGGTGTCATGTTCTCCGTCTTTCCATCTCCAAGCTCTTACGCTGTGTAGGTCAGCTTATCGTAGGTTTGTGCGCTAGGCAGACTAGCGGTCATGCCGGTGCATCTTCTCCTCATAAAGAAGCTCTTATATTCCGTCGAGGCCACTGGGCGTAGTCGCGTGGTCCTATTATCGACCGTACAGATAATATGAATGAAGTTGGTTCTTCGCTTTCCACGGCCGAGACTAGCCGAATCTTCGAGCGCATTTGGCCTAGTGGCATAGGCTCACGTTGCATCCTTGATCGCGTTCTTTTTGTCAACAAGAGACTCATACTCCGGACCGACAGCGTAGGGGAAAGTGTAATCTCCCATTTCATCTTAGAGAAGGCCAGCTCTCGCCTTGCACAAGTAAGGACAGTAGGTATCCTCGAAGATTCGGTGGCCACTTGTCCTACCGGAAAGGTGCGTCGATCATGTATCGATAAAGCTTTTTTTTCATGGACGGTACCCATTTCGTGCCTTGGTGGTTGTGCAGGCTCGGGGTGTCAGCGCTCCCTCTGGCGGAGAGTTGACAGGTTCAAGTTGGAACTACGACTGGGCATCTGGGCACAGCGTTCGAGTCGACCACGTTCCAGTCGGATTAACACTGGTTGTGAATCACACACCGGGTGGTATGTATCCCTCCGAGGCCCCATGGTCCACTGGATATGGTCTCTTGATCAGCGACGATGTCGCATTCTCATCACTTTTTACAGGAAGAGGCGACAGTCAATCTCTGCTAAAAAATTTCGGAGGCTGTGCTCCTTTTCTTCTTGCGTCGCTTTTCTTTGTGCCTAACGCTGGAAGACGCATCTTCGTGCAAGGAAAAACTCTTGTTTTTAGTAGGTAGATGCGCTTCTTGTACTGGCTCCAGATTCCGTCAGTACGCAGCAACACGTTTATTGGTAAGTCGTGCCGTGTCCTGCCTGTGTCCCCTCTGAAAGCATTCAACAAGGTTCCTCTATTTCCTTCGCTGGGGCCACTTGTCCTATCTGAAAGGGGGCTCGTAAGTTGAATGCGTCGAAAACATTTTTGCAGACCAGGTCGGTCATTTAATCCTCAGTCGACTGTTTCAATTTGTATGCGGAGTAGGCTGTAGTGGAGAGGCGACCTGTCCTATCAGATCGGCGGCTCAGTAACGCACTTTCTCTTGCGTTGTTTTTAGGTCTGCGTACATAGCTCGAGTGTAGGCCTGGCGGAGTGGCTTACCCTCGGTGCAATTTATTTTATTTATATTGCTTGGGGGACCGTCATACCTCTTCGAGTGTCGCTTTCTTGTGCCATGGAACGTCAAAATCGAATTGGTAGACAAATTCTCCTAATGTGAGCGGGATATCAGATTCGTAACCCATTTCACCGCGGGAACTGTCGCCATCGCCCCGCTTGATTTACCAAGATATGTCCCTCTCGATCACCTCTCCTTGAATTCGCGTTTCCATTCTGTCCGTGTGCGACGGTACGTTATCATTTTTCAAAACAACTCAACTTGACATCAGACTAGATTGTCAGTGATGCCCGAATGCCTTCTTTTGACGACACCAAGATTCGACGTAGGCACTGCGTGCCGATACAATATACTCGCCTTGTCGTAGTCCTAACAAAATGCATTGATTTCGCCATCTATTATCGCTACTCGCGGATGAGCAGAAGGAATGGGAGGGAATGGCCAACTCGTCTCCCATCAGCCATGTCCAGGACACTCACTGAGAAGACCCTCAGGCATTAGAAGAGGATGAGCTCCCCAACTTGACAGTGGAACGCGCTCTGGAAGACACTTCCTGCACGATCAAATCCTGTCGGGTGGGACGTAAATTGACAGCGAGTCACTGTAGTCAAGCCGGGTGAAATACTTGCGAGTTCCGCTTGTCTTGGCGGATATGGCGCCTCAATAATGCTGCACCCGATTTTTTTGCCATAGGCCGGCCGTGAAATTCAATCTCCGATCGAAAGTTTCCAGAGGCTGTGCTCCTTTCCTTCTTGCGTATGCGCGCCAGGACAAGGCGCGCGATCGCGATGTGCTCTTCGTCCTCGGGATACTCTTGGCTCTGTCTTACTGCCCCAATGTTGACGCTTCGCTAACTGGACAACTGCTGTGTTTACGACATGTTCTCGGACCTTCCTCAACACGCCCACCTCAAAACTGTTCCTCGTTCTGTGTCTTCTGCGAGGCCACTTGTCCTATCGGAAATGTGCCTCATAGGCGAGGAATGTGTTCCTTTTGTGGAAATCGGATTGAAGATTCGTCGCCTTCTCACATTCTCATTGCAGGTGACAGAGGCTGTATGTCCTACCGGAATGATTGCTTCGTAGGGTGTGTCCAACAATTTTTTTTTCATTTTAGTCTCTGCTCGCATAGCTCGATATACCAGGCTCTTCTTCCTATCTTCTTGCACCATGTGTAATTCTTTGACCTACCGAAGTCTGTGTCTTCGAGGAAGCAATCGTCGTGGATAGAGGGATGCCAATGGCCAGTTTGCGATTAGGCGAACAGTTCTCGTGATCTGAGTGGGAAGAAGTTGGCTACTATTACATGAGAATGCGAGGCGCCTTGGCTTATCGGAACGGGCGCCTCGTAAATTAGCAGATGGAAGGCTGCAGGATTTATTTTTGGCTTTAAATATGTACACCTCTGATGATGTTAGTGAGGCCTACATTTCTGGCTAGGAGAAAAATGTGAAAGAGATACGAGGCGACTTGTCCTACCGGATATTGCACCTCCATTTGTCTTTATCGACGAAAAAGGAATTTCTTTTTCGTGTCTGGCACGCCGAATTCGCTTTTTTTGTTTCCAACATGGCCCAACAATCGTGCAGGATGGGCTCCGATTCCTTTTGCTTTTGGGTGAAGAGGATACCTCAGTGGTTCAGCCCCGTCCATTACCACGACTCGGATACGGAATGATATAAAAATTGCTGATCTCCGAGGTTTCTAATAACACGTTGCAACTTGGTTTGCTGTCTTTTGATCAATCACCGTCGCATGCATCACCCGGCCCGGTAGAGGCAAAGGCGAGCGACTTGGACTACGTGGAGCAGGGTGCTTGGTACCGCCAAAGAAGCGGCCGTACCCGTGCTACCATCGCTGGTAGCATAACCGGGTACGTCTTCCTACTCACGCATCGCGTCGTCTCTCACTCGCGTATGCAGTCCCCTAGAGGAGACGGTGCGCAAGATGTCCTACACCATGGGCAAGGTGCATTCCTCTTCCCCGTCTTCTTCCTCCCTCAGCTGATCAGAGCGGCGAAGCGGGGAGACTCGCGTCTTCCTCTTCCACCTCCTCCACCATATCCCCTCCTCCGCATCCACACCGCCAGACGGTCCGCGAAGAAGGCACTTCGTCTCCTACGTGTAGTCACGCCCACCGTCGCCACCACTGTCTGCTCCCCCGCTGCGAGCGTCCCGGGGATTACCTAGAGACACGCTGCCGGTACACACTGCTGGAAGACGCGTTTCCTTATACTTCTTGGGACCGTGTACATTCCAAACAAGAATCGATAGAGAGATTCGTTGGTCGGCGCACTATTTTGCTAGCGGGAACACCTACCGCAGCCGCGTCATCTGAGGAAGAGATGATCCGGTGCTTGATACTCAGGTATCGTATCTGTAGAAGCGCGAGCATGGCAAGCGGACGAGATCGTTGTTCCTCAAGCACTGAGGAGAGAAGTCCGCCGCAGAATATATTGAAGCAACCCTTTCCTTGTTAAATGCCCACAAAAATGGTGTCATGAAAGAAACCATTAGGCGCCGTTCCGGCAGGACAAGTGGCCTCGAATCCCCTTCACATTTCGCTACCAGCCAGAATTGAACAAGCAGCCAAGTCAATCCGCGTAGTGCATGCAGTACTCACTACCAAGACCCAAAAAAGAGGGATCCGCGCTTCGCATGAGGCGCCGTTCCGATAAGCCAGGGCCTCGAGTCGAGGGAGTTCGCTCAATAGACAACCTCCTCCCATTCACGCCATGAGAGTCCGCCTAACGCTACGTCCATCATGAGGCTACGAGCGCCCTCGCGGGTCAAGAGGAGTTAAACACAGAACTAAGGCGAAGCATCGGGAATAAACGCAGTTACTCGCTCAAACCGAGAGTAGGAGGAGCACCGTGTCTCGTAATCGCGTCCGCCGCATGGACATGGCGCCCGGGCCTGATTTCAACCTGCCCATGTAAAAATACCCACAATGAACACATAGAGGTGCCATATCCGTTAGGACAAGAGGCCACGGTCCGAATACACGAGTAGGTGTCATTAGTCGCCTTCCGCACAGACTTGGTAAAGAGGGAACTAGGAAGCAAATGGAAGGTTGGAGAATGGACGAAGGACATGCAGTGGTCGCATCGCATGAGCACGCACAGACGCACAGACGTCTGTCTGACAGAGAAGGACGCGCACAAGAAACCGTCGCGAAGAGTGATAGCCAGAGCGAAGTTCCCACCAGTAGATTGGTATTAACACGCAGGAGTTTCATGGTATTTTGAAACGGGCGGTACAGTGCGCGTTGAAGCAAGCCAGAATGCGATGAAGGACAATAAACATGGGTATATTTAATCTCCGACTGAAAATGTTTGAGGCTGCGGCCCCAGGTGATTTAAACTCATCTTATAACATTCCTCAAAAAGTCATTCCTTCATTTACAAAGTCTGGACACCGCACATTTTATAGATCTCCTGCCCAAGGAAATCCTCTCAGAAATCTTCGGTGCGCTCGCCGACACTGCATCATCTCCGCACATTCGCCTAGACCATCATGCTAGCACGTCTTCTACATCAGCAAAGTCACCCTGCAACTTTTCGGGACTTTTTTGAACTTTTTTGGGCTTTTTCCGTACAGAAAAGCCGACAAGCGACAAGTAGACCAGCCATGTCCCCGGAGGCCACAAGTTCAATTCCCCGTCGTCTCTCTCATCTGGGGATCTTTTTCATTTTGTGTTGTATGTTACATATAATCATGTATAGTATATTTATACCATAAAATGAGTATTCTAAGGATACAGGAGCCCACTGAGGCACGGTGCAGAGGCCCATTTTTGCCCAACAAGCCAACAAGTCCCAAAAAGGCAACAAGTCGCAGGTCGTCTTGCTGATGTAGATGGCGCACACTTTCCTTGTCCAGCTGCCGTCTCTGGACAGCCGTACCGGTACCCGTCTGGCCTTGACTCTTCCTCAATGCACCCTCCTCGAAATCGTTCCTAGTTCTGTGTCTTCTGCGAGGCCGCTTGTCCTATCGGAACTGCGCCTCATGCATGTGCCGGTGGCTTTTTTGTGGAAATCAGATTGAAGATGCGTCGTGTTCTCGCATTCTCATTGCAGGTGACAGAGGCCGTATGTCCTACCGGAACGATTGCTTCGTTGGCAGTGCTTCAAGGAAAGACTTTTTTTCATTTTAGTTTCCGGCTCGGTATACCAGGCTCTTCTTGCTGTCTTCTTGCACCATGTGTAATTCTCTGACCTATCGAAGTCTGTGTCTCGAGGAAGCAAGGTGTGATTCGTCCTCTCTTTCATGCGACGAACTTGGGGGTGACTTGTTCGATTGGAAACGGCGCGAATTGGGTGTATGCCACTATTGGCGTTTACGCGGACGTGTTCTCGTGACGTGAGTGGGAGGAAGTTATCTATTGCAACGAGAGCTCTCCTCGACTCGAGGCGACTTGGCTTAGCGGCACGGGTGCCTCGTGCAGCTGGAGTTGACATTGTATTTTTGGATTTCAGTGTGTACAACTCTGACGACGTTAATGAGTACAAAGTCACTCCGTTGTGGCGTGCCTTGTGCAATTCCCTGTTGCTTATTCTGCCTAGTACCCAAATGCGAAGAATATCGGAATGGCGCCTGATACGAAAGTGAGAGGTGGAGAGCATTACTTTGGTGTAACATTAACGAGTACAGGGTTCCTTCTGCGGCACTACTTAGCTCAGTGTTCGTCTTCATCTGTAGGAGGATTGGTTCGTCGATTGGTCTTATATCGCGCATGGTGTTGTTCTTGGAGGTACTCATTGAATCAACGAACAGAGATGCCTTGATTCTGATCGTAGCCCACTGTCTGAACTTTGGTTGAAGAGAAGGCGCCGTGTCCTACCGGATATGGCGTCTCTATATGCGTTGACTTCATTAGTTCACTTTTGGCAGGGCCGGGCAGATGGATTCTTTTGTTTTCGACGGCGACATTACACAGCCGCGCACAGGCCATATCATAACCGAGTACAGCTCCCCTAGTAATATTGAGGAGGATTAAACACGGTCGCTACGCGTAGGACGGAGACAAAGCAGTCTGAGGTGAACTCGGGAATATCCCCATACAATCAGCGCGACCCCAAAATGGATACCGATGACGCGCGCGTTGGTTTACCTCGTACCTCCATGGCGCGCATACGTCTTTTGTTCTATCACCGTCGCGTCCATCACCCGGCCGGGTAGACGCAAAAGCAGCCGACTTGGACTACGTGGAGAAGTATACCACGACCAGTCATCACCAAAGAAGCGGCTGTAGGGTACCATCGCTGTAGCATAACCCAGTACGTACTCATCCATCGCGTCGTCTCACTCGCGTACTATCCAGACCTCTAGATTCCGCCTCCACGCGTCGGGCGACGAGAGTCTGAAGAAGACGGTGGGCCGCACGGCGGGTGTACGCGGCTTGAAGCGGGGAAGCGTGGAGACTGGCCTTGCCGGGAGTATGCCCCCAGAGAAGAGGTTCAAGAGTACGTCTTCCTCTTCCACCGAGTCGTCTCCTTCTCCTCATCCTCACCACCAGATGTTCCGCGAAGAAGGCTCCTCGTCTCTCCTACGTGTACTCACGCCCATCGTCGCCACCACGGTCTACTCCCCCGCCGGGAGCGTCCCGGGGATTACCTAGAGACACGCTGCCGCTACACACTGCTGGAAGACGCGTTTAGTTATACTTCTTGAGACTGCTATAAATAATCGATAGAGAGATGCATAGGTTGGCGCACTGTTTTTGGTAGCGGGGCGTGACGCTCATAATGGCAATGCCCATGTACGATTTAAACACCTGCCGCAGCTACGTCGTCTAACAGGGCACATGGTATCGTATGCGTAGGATAAGCGCGAGCATGGGAAGAGGGATGAGATCGTTGTTCCTCAGCACTGAGCAGACAAGTCTGCCGCAGAATATATTGAAGTACCCCCTTCCTTGTTAAATGCACACCAAAAATGAAGACTTAATGCCATCGAAGAGATGATTAGGCGCCGTTCCGGTAGGATAAATGGCGTCGTATCCCCTTCACATTTCGCGACTAGCCAGAATGAAATAAGCAGCCAAGTCAATCCACGTAGTGCATGCAGTACTCACTAACGTTTTACATATCAAAACCCCCAAAAAATTGGGACGAGCGTTTCATTATGAGGCGCCGTTCCGGACACAGAGTTCGATAGTATCGAACTCTGTGTCTCGAGGAAGCGATTCGGCGTCTCTTTCATGCGACTGCGGACTTGGGAGAGATATTGAACCTGGCGCGAATGGGTCTATGCCACTATTTGCGTTTATGCGGACGGGTTCTCATGACGTGAGTGGGAGGAAGTTCAAGTCTACTTGATTGAGAGCTCGCCTCGAGGTGACTTGGCTTATCGGAACGGGTGCCTCATGGAAGTGAAAGTGGGACATCATTTTTTGGTATACCTTTAACGAGGTCCAAGAACGAGACCATGCGTGATCTAAAACCAATCCTCCTCAATACATGGCTTATTGTTTTCGACGGCGACATGACACGACGCGCACGGGCAATATCACAACCGATGTCAACGCCCCTAGTAACATTGAGGAGGGGTAAGCACAATTACTACGCGTAATACAGAGAAATAGTCTGAGGTGAAGCTCGGGAATCTCCATACAATCAGCGCGACCCCAAAATGGATACCGATGACGCGCGCATTGGTTTACCTCGTACCTCCATGGCGCGCATCCGTCTTTTGTTCTATCACCGTCGCATCCATCGCCCGGCCGGGTAGAGGGAAAAGCTGCCGACTTGCACTACGTGGAGCAGGCACAAAGACTCGCTTAACCGCCGCTACCACGACCATGTCATCACCAAAGAAGCGGCTGTAGGGTACCATCGGTGCTCGCATAACCCAGTACGTCTTCCCTACTCATCCATCGCGTCGTCTGACTCGCGTACTATCCAGACCTCTACATCTGACAAAAGTACGCCTCCAAGCGTCGGGCGACAAGCGCATGATCGGAGAAAAAACCGCCCGGATGGAAGAGAAAAGCCGAGGAGGCGAACGGCGACGATGCAGAGGCGGCTGCTGAGAGCGAGCTGGAGAAGAAAAAGGTGCGTCTACCTTCCGCGTTCTGTTTTTAGGTTTTGTATGGTGGGTATTTAGTAACAAAAATGAATTTCATCCATATTCCAACACAGGGTACCTATTTCTCTATGATTTCGACCAGAGTTCCATCTGAAAACACTCTGAAAACACGGCAGGTAGAATTTACCGTGCACGTCCAACGGTCGACACGGTAGCCGTGCACTGCCACACGTCCTACACGGCAGGGTCCACACGGCCAATCCCCAAAACTCACTCATTTTGATCCTTCTTGTCACTATATCCCCATGTACAATGTAGAATCAGCCATGAATAACATGTATACGTCCTTCTAGAGGTTGTTAGCGAGTGTTAGAAGTTAAGAACTACTTAACGGTAGATGTGATGGATGGCCGTGAGCGGCCGTGTACACGTCCAACACGGTAGTAAACACGGTCACACTGCCACCCTTTACACGTCCACGGTCATCCACACGGTAGACACGGCCACGGCCACACTGCCACACTGCCACACGCCCAAGCTCCACGGCCAACACGGCCACGTCCAGGGACGATACACGGTCGACACGGAAGCGTTACTTTAGCGTGATGATGGAGTGACACGGTAGTGACACGGCCATCCTAGCATCATCCTCAGCCGCTGATTGCGAAGGATGTGATGAACAGGGATGGGTCGTTTTGCGCTGTATATCACTGACAAAACTATCTCAGAATTCCTTACACAGAGTCAGAACTCCTCTCGACGTGGCAGACCAAATTGGTTGAATAAGTCTGACCGCGCGCTCTGAGACTTTCTCGCTGGTCGCGGCGCACCTCATCAACTTAAAAAACAACGCATCACAGAGTATATAAAGTACTGGTACGTAGACAAGTTGATATCATAGATGAAAACAACAATAGTCTTACCTCTCCGTGTTCTTCGTAGACTGTTTAACGTGCATCTTCGACTGGCGCAGCTTCGTCGGTTACCCAAGCCGGGGCTGACTGGTGCTACCAGTGTAGCGGATAGAAGACACGATCCGCGTTCAGGCATCGAGGAGAGATATCCGCAGCCAAAAGTCCGAACGTGCTGTCATGTCTCTGAGGACTAACGACGAACCTCAGAAGTTCGAATGTTTCATGACAAGACTTCAGAGATCGGCGAAAGCTTTGGGAAGGAGGTGAACCGCAGGAATTGGACACAGATGACGACAAAATCCTTCATCTACATACAGTAGTGTATGCCGCCACGTTTGTTACGAGTATAAGGAGGATATTACATGACCAGTGTAGGGCAGAGGCTCCAGGTAAGAATCGCATGAGCACATCTTTCCAAGCTGGCGATCCTGAGCAGCTGGCTTGTCCTGGAATGATCGACAAGTTCACAGTTCGGGTCAGTGGTCGGAACATTTAATGCACCCAAGACGTTAACGTGTCAATGGCTTACCAGTAACCAGACTCTCAGTCGGGGGCGTCAGTGTGTTGCTAAGGATATCCTCCACGAGCAGAAGGAACATCAACTTATGTTTAGGTTTCTTGTAAGTCGCATGGATGCCCACCGGATAGCCGTCCCATTCAACTACGAAGCGATCACTCGTCAAGTAGAGTCGTGCCGAGTTTACAGGGTTTCGATCGCTGCTAAGGGAGTCTTTACGAGGTAATGCAGAGTGGAGAGGAGAACGGGCCAGAGACGATGCGAAGATGAGCGCCAGCGGGATTCGGGTCTAGTCTAAGGTTTATTCGGCGAGACAGTGATGAATAAAAGTACACCAGTCAATACCTCGGCTGAACAATAGCTACTCTCGCCAAAAGTACAGCTGCTTCGCGCAGTTGACCCCTGCAGCGACGAGATCGTAGACTGCGAAGTCAGGGCCAAAGAAAGAAGATAACGGAAGATAGTACGCACCGGTGTCGTCGACCTGTGGCGAGACGAAGTAGCCTTCCGTACCATCAAGGTGGACGGTAGCACGATGCTCCTTGCCGGACTGGATGTAGCTCATGATGCGGTTATATTCAACACCTGCGGGCCCGGGTCGATACCTCAGCGAAGGGATCACCGACCTTGATGTTCTTGGTGCGCTCGGCGAAGCGCTTGAGGAACTCGTCGCAGATGCAGGACTGCATGAAGATGCGCGAACCGGCGCAGCAAGCCTGTCCGTGGCTGCAGCTATCGAAAGAGTTAGATGAGATCGAGGAGTAAACGCGAACAACCTATAACGTCTTAGTCGATATCGCAGTTGTTGAAGATGATGTTGGGGGCTCTTGCCGCCGATTCAAGGGTGACGTCCTTGAGTTGAACTGAGCAGCACTGCTCATCGTCGCTCAGCTGCTCGTCGTCGTCATCAGCGGTCTGGTCGCCGTCGTCAGAAAAGAGTTGTGATCAACCAAGCACTGCAACTGGGGCAGATGAAAGATCGGCAGCGAGTGGTGTAGGAGCTTGTGCTCCTCGTCGCACTCCATGCCGATGGGTCTTCAAGCTTCAGAAGGCAATATCGTCGCGCCGCGGTTGTCAGCACCGTTATCGCCAAAGATCCAACATACTGCCTACGAAAGTAGTCATTTCGTGCGACAAACAAGTGACAAAGAACAAGAACAGCGCCGAACGTCATTACCTTCATCTTCTGCAAAGCTGTTGTGCCCGAACCTCGCTGTCAAGTAATTTAGAAAAGAGGTACACATAGTACCTCAGCGAGAGAGAGCTGTCGAGACGTGTCGAGAAGCTGTAGCCACTAGAAAAAAGTTGAATTTGAGTATTTCAAAGTTGGTAGGGGAAATATGAGCAACATAGCAGTTTATTAATTGAAGGAAGTGCGGATAGACATAGAGGGCATTGAATATAAAACGAGCTAGGTTGCTAGGTGTCGGTGGTTTGATTTCAAGACGCGTCGAACGCCTATGGCCGCACTTACGTATGTAGCGGCAGTGCTTCTTGCCGTAACCTTGGTTCGGTTGGTTGCGATAAGACTCTACGCCACTTACGACTGTACTTATACGCCAATGAAGACACAGAGACCCTCCAAGAGCTTCGCCCCGTCACACCGTTACTGCTCGTTGTCACAGTGTTATTGCTTGACGGTCACAGCGTTACGGGTGATATGTACACGTCCACACAGCCACTCGGCTCATGACCTAAGCCTGTGGAGAGCTAACTCCCGATTTGGAGTTAGCTAACTCCAAAACGGGAGTTAGCAGCCGACGACGCCGAACCGTAGATTTAGTAATTAGTTCCCACACGGTATTTTTACGGCTCACGCTCGACATCCACAAGGTCACCGCGCATCGCGTCAACGTCGTCTCTCCTGCGTGCTCTTTTCAATGTCCGGTCACGGGGGTGCCAGGTCTAATGCTGGCCGGCCTTCCAACGCAACAAAAGTAGGAGATAAGAAGGACAAGAGTATATTGTCCTTCTTCCAGCATACAACAACCGCTGTCGACGCGCCTACGGCCAAGAAGAAAGACAAGGAAAAGGGAAAGGAGAAGGGAAAGGAGAAGGAGAAAACTCTGAGTCTCCCAGCTGCAGAAGGTACGCGGTTATCCATTGATTTATTTTAGTGCTCATTCTTGTTAGCCTCAGTTGCTCTCGATGAACCTCGGCGCGTCAGATTTGGCTCGGATTTTCATGGTAAGTCCTGAGTCTTTGAGGCAATTTCTTCTGTAAGCCCAAATTGACGGGTTTTTAGATCCCGGATTGTCTATTCCTCCATCTATGTCCGCGCCGACGACGTCAACTGCCCCACCTCATCAGTCTGCTGCCGACGATTTTGATATGGAGTTCGGCTTTGAAGAGTTTTCTGAAGCTGATTGGGAGGAGGCATCGACCGTCCACGCGGCATCAACCCAACGTCAAGACGCGTTTACCACTACATCCTCTAATTTTACCAATGATAATCTACCTTCACTCCCAACTTCCGTCCCCGTACTGTCGACCACAAACCCATCTCCATCTCTAACAAGTGCGCAGCTCGAAGCTCTTCAGCACGAATATCGTCATGTTCGTGAAATGGACAAATCCTGTAACAGTCGGCCATCCTTGATAGAAGACAGCCTCTTCGACGACGATGACGGTGACGGTGACGGCGACGGTGCAGAGGAAGCTCTTGAGAGCGAGTCAGACGAGGACCAACCAAATTCGGGTGTCCTCCAAAACTACCTGGAGACGGAATTACAGCGCATACAGGACGAGATCCAGAAGCACAAAATGCCGAAGAATTATGTTGATGGTACATTTTGGCGCCGTCCTCCTGATCCACTCTTCGCATTTGATTCTACTCTCGGAAAGGGTAAAGTGCCGGATGCAGCACCATTCTATCTCATCGACATCTTCCTCTGGATTCCATATTCCTTACCAGGTGCACCGGATGTGTTTCGCTGTGAATGTGGTGGACATCTCAGTAAAAATGGTACGTTTTCGCCACTAAAATAGTTCAATCTTAACATATCACCGAATAGGCTACAATGACAACCCCATTGCACGACGAGTCAGAACACTACACAAGCCCTACTTCCTTTTGACGAGTCGACTGCGATGTGATAAGCGTCGAAAGAATGACGCCGGTTGTGGACGTAGTTATCAAGGTACCGATGCCTGGATCCTAGCTCAACTCCCTCGCCACTTGCAGCAGGAATTTCCAGGTACTTACCCTTAATATCGTGGCTCTCGTTAGTACTGATCTTTCCCCAGCATATTTGAGTGCTCGTGGCGGCGTCGATAAGTCGACTCTTGCTGTTATGCGAACACTATTTGCAACTCGATTTGGACCACGATAGAGACCTCAACGACTCAAATCCGGGTCAGATCCGTGATCCAGCACACGAGTACCCGTGGCCAAAACTGCCGATCCGCGATCCTTATGTGATCCGACCCGTCACGGATTACGGATCGAGACGAGTCGGATCGCCGAGATCGCCGGACGAGTCGAGTACTCGAGTAAACTCGAGTACTCCGTTGCCCAAATCCATTCATGTGTGACGAGCATCCCCGGGCAATGGCACGGGGACACTCAGTCACGCATGATGCGGACTGAGGGTGGGGCGGTAGTAGTGGAGGAGGAGGATGAGGTGGTGGTAGACGGTGAGGGCGCATAACGAGGGTGGTGGTGGTAGGAGGGAAAATGATATGAGATTAGAGAAGTAAAAAACTCACCATTGAATACATTCCTGCATCGTGTTCCTCCCACATCGTCTGTTGCAGGCGGCGTCCCGCGCATCGTCGTCTGTCCCGCGCATCGTCATCTATCCCGCACATCGTCATCTATCCCGCGCATCGTCGTTAATCCACGAATCCCGCAAGTCGTCGTTGCTCCTGCAAGTTGTCGTCCGTGTCGGGAGTCGTCCAGCGGGCCAGTAGTTGTCCTCCTGCTGTCCCGAAGACAGCAGCAGGCCCAGCACGCAGCCAGAGCCCAAAGAACACCCCAAAGGCCTCCTGACAATCGTCAGAGAGGCAGTGGCGACGGCCGTCGCGCACTAGGTGGTCGTGGTGGTAAGAGAGAGAGAGAGAAACCATCCGATCGCATGCTTATGCGGCCTCTCGGTGTTTGCCGGATCGTGGGAATTGACTAGAAATTCACGCGAACGGCTCATTTGGGCGACGCACGGCCCCGTTTAACTTTGTAAAAATTTGTAAATTAAGGTTAAATATATAGCTAAATATTGACGAGTCAACGCGAGTACTCGCGACGAGTACTCACGCCTCCAGAGGCTGATCCGCGATCCATATGCGATCCGACCCGTCACGGGTCTACGGATCAAACGGATCGGATCTCCGAGATGCCCGAGCGGATCGAGTATGGGTAAACCCGCGTGATCCGCTGACTCGTTGAGGTCTCTAGACCACGACCGTGCTCCGAACTGTTATGCGAGATGCAACATCTCCGTCACGCCAATCTCGAACTTTCGTACCTCTCAGCCTACACATTCTTCCAGGATAAATACAACCTTCCACCACCCGAACCATTTTCCGATTTTGATGACCGGCTTCGTTTTGGCGGCACTAATACATCGGTGAAGTACTGCAAGGCGGTCTTCACAGAGTGGATGCGAGCCCACCTGGAATTGCTCGATCGTGTTATGGCCTCGTTGCCGGGGACGCGCCTTGCTGGCGATCATACATTCAAGGCCAGTTACTTTATTCACTCAATACTTCGTAGAAACTGAGGATTACGTAGATCATCAAGTTCCTCGCGCGACTTCTTGGTCAATCAACACATGTCGCTCTATACTCATCGATTAACGAATTTGAAGAGTGTCGGGCACAGGCGCTTACACTTACCAAGCGACTCAATTTCCTGGAATCTTACTACGAGGAGTTGCGGAAAGGTCTCGAGGCTCATGGCCATCCTCCAACAAGCCTGATGTACACCGATAATGCAGTTGGTGAGTAATGAAGCTGCACCTTCCCCGTAATATTCTGAGATTTTCTAGCCGAACTTTCATTTCACGAAACAGCAACTCCCTCGCTGAAAGACAACGTGAAGCACGTTGTTCTCGATCCATTCTCACATCTACGACCATTTGTATTGCCCGAAACGTGTAGAATTCATTATTACGATGCGCGCGACCTGATTGACAATGCATGTTGCGCACTACTCGCATCTCTTGACTCCTCCGATTCGAAACTCGTGCTTGGCTTTGACGTTGAAGTCGAGACTGAGACGGCAGGCCAGGGTGGCCCTGGAATGGTTCCACAGCCACGAAACGGGCACATAGATGTCATTCAGATTGCTCTTGAGAGTCGTGTGTACGTGTTGAAGGTACGCAAGTATGAAGAGACAGTTTTATCATTGCTGAGAGCCGTACCAGGTTACACAGCTACACGCTTCAGTTCCTGCCAATCTACGTGCTCTATTTCTTTCCACTAGGATTATGTTCGCTGGCCAAAATGTGTGCGCCGATCTACTTCGTATCGCCGAGGCGTGGTCGTTTTCGAAACTACGCGAGAGACTCCAGAAGGCTCCGGAATCATGTTGCCTTGAGCTTGGCCAACTGGCGAAGCTTAAAGGTGTTGCCAAAGACACATCTATTGGACTTCCTTCGCTTGTCGGGTCTGTCCTACGCCGTAACCTGAAGATGGACGATATTGTTCGCCTGTCTCGTTGGTCTGCCGATCAGCTGTCTGAAAAGCAAAAGACCTATGCCGCACTTAATGCCTATGCATCTCTGCAGCTCTGGCAGATACTTTCGGCAAAACAGTCTGTCGGACAGCCGCTGGAGTCAACCATCGGTGGCGAATATGTTCACTTATCTTCGGGAAGGACACATGTTGCCGAGGCACGCGTTTCAGCAACTCAAGGGCCTATCACACTCTCGCATGGTGACGATGAGTCTCACCAGTCTAGTACGGACGAGTCGGACCATGTTTTGAAGCTCAACAAGTCTCGAGTTGTGCTTCATGTGGAGAAGATCCTTGTCCCCGGATTCATCGTACCTTTACATTCTGCAACACTAGCAGAACTCGAACATCAACATTCCCTTCCATTTGACATCATGGTCCATCGACGTTCCGTGCATACTCGTGCTCCCATTCCGGCTCAGACTGTCGACCAGTCCAAGCCTTCGTCGCCAGACACATTGATTCCTTTCACACCTGCTGATCTCAGTAATGCTGAGATAGACCTAATCACGGTATCTGGGTTTGGGCGACAGGATGCTGAAGATGAACTTTCCAAAGATGAGGCGGAAGACGAGGCTGAAGAGATTGATCGCGATTCGCGCGAGCGTTCTTGCACTGTTGAGACCTCCAGCTCTGATGAACAACCAACGAAGCAGGATACTCCAACTACCCTCCTCACGCGCCTCTTCGACGATATTTTCCACGTAGAGGATCGCCTGATTCGTTTACTTCCCAAGAAGCACTCTGCATTCGAAGAATTTGGTCGTCAGTTCTCCAAGGCTCTTTGGACACTTGACAGGAGTGATGTGGGTGCAGTTCGAGAAATCTATGAGAAGAAGAACATGTCACTGTCATACGCATTTCGTGCTCACCCGGACAAGTTGCGAAAACGAATCCGGCACGCAGTTCCGCCTCCAGATGTCCTAGTACCACATCTTCGTCAGCTCTTTGATTCTTGGGCAGACGTTGAATGTTCAGTGGATGGACATCTGAGGAAATTCTTCTCTGATACTGCTCGAGACCAGGGCGACTCGATAATCCGAGTAGCACAACTTGGGCTGATTTCAGACCCTCCCGATGTTCAGATGTACTTTCTCCAGGGGAAAGACAAGGATGGTCTCAATGTTTATCGAACCATTCGAGGGACTAGTGGAATCGAGGGTGGCCTACATACAGCAATCCGCCGAACATTCGGTTCACTGCAGGCATCTACCGAACTGACAGATGCTCTTCTCCGAAACATAAGGCATCGTCGCAATACTTCGGTAAGAGTTTTTAACTCTTTCGCTGACAAGAGATTAATAAGATTTGATATAGATTGGTTACTTCAATCGGACAGGAAAGAAGTACCGTGGTCATTACGATACCTGGTTATCCGATGAAATCGTTGAGCTGGCTGCTGCTCTCGACATTGCTCCATCATTCCCGATTCCCGACATGCTTGCCACTCGAATTGAGACTGCGGAGTCTTTTGGAATTATTCCGATCCCCAAGTCTCTAGCACAGTTGTATGGAATGCGAATCACGGATCGTGCGCCTGTTACGGGAACACCCCTCTACCATGGAGTACCAGTTTATAGGCTTTCCCATCTGGTAACTACGCCTATAAGCCCGTTCACCTATCTCTCGGAACGGCAAAAGACGGAACATCCAGTTCTACCGGTCTCTTCTCATGCTGAATTCAAATACTTTACGACCGCACTCGAGTCCAATGAATTTTGGACGAACTCAAGCACACGAAAGACTCGGGGAGATACAGGCTCAGTCAACTTCGAGAAATTTGCTCGCTTTTGGAATGACGAAGTCCACAAACGACCGGCATCTACTAATAAACACGAGCGGCTGTTCTACAAGTTACCTGAACAGCTCAAAAGGCACTACAAAGTGTGGGCAAGGTATCGGGCGGAGAAGGCTACACTGGCGTCGAATTCTCAGAGACTTCAGCCGGTAGCGCTGTTCACAAACGAGGATGCTCGGCTTGCAGATCTACCACCGGCGCGCCTTCTGCCAAAAGCAGGTCAGTATGATCTATCACTGATAGTTCGTGATTTGTGCCTTACTTCGGTTTAGATTCAACTATAAAACACAGGAACACTGACAATAAGCGAAAGCGCACCGAAGCAGAGCATGCATCTCATGCAGGCCCATCATCAGCGACTCTGGGCTCTCACTCTCAGTCCGCATCAGCATTGGCGATATCGCGACTCGGAACAACATCGGACTCGGATGATCGGGGTCAACCAAGTCAACGAAGACGGATTGAACTGCGCAGGTTGGAGCTAACAGACAACAACACCAGACCTATGCCTCCTCGACCTATTGGGCAAATGTACTTCCCAGCATGGGATGGACTGCCTGCGCCACAATCCGGGTTGGCAACATCAGGTCCTTCGGCACGAGCGATACCATCAAATCCAGGCCCAGCAGCATCAGAGGTATCATCTGCAGTATTGGCCCTGACAATGAACTGTGCGGCCGCGGTCCCTGCTGCCATAACGTTCCCGCCGGCAGGTGGCATGGCCCAGGAACCAAGTTCCAACTTGTCAGTGGTACGGGAGCGAGCAGGAAGAAGCTGTGTGTCTTGCTCCAAGGCACAGTGCGTATTGGCTAAGGAGTGTAAGGGACGCGGGGGACACCAGCACTGTCCGTGTCACCATCCGAAACCGAAGAAGAGTAGGAGTAAATGATTGAACAGATAATAGTTAAAACTTACCCAGTACTTCACCGAATCACCATGTATCATAGGACTTGTGTTTGATGCAAAAAAAAAGTGCTGAGAAGTTGACGCCGGACATGGTATCGCACGTCGTCGATGGACTCGACGCGTGTTACCAGCAGGGTTTGAACGCAGGCTCCGGGCGAAAAATTATAGCTTCGGGTGATAGCACAACTGCTAAGCCAACAGGCCTTACCTAGGCCCGCTTCGCGGGCATCCAAGAAGTCGCCTTCGGCGACTTGAATTCTCCACAGACTTAGCACATGAGCCAGCCACTCGATGTCCCTTCCACACGGCCAACACGGCCCTGCACACGTCCTACACGTCCACGGTCACACGGCCACACGGCCAGCTACACGGTAAAATACCTGTGCCCCTGAAAACACATAGGTTTGAATTTTTTTCACCAATTCGACACAGGTTCCATTTGTGTTCATCCTTTCGACACAGGTTCTTCTTCATTGCCGGATTCTGACACAGGTCATGTTTGATCAATATTCGACGTGGGTTGGGAGCAAGTACTTGATAATGTATCTCATCGCTACTTGCCGCACTTCCGGTCCGCTCACGGCGTACTTCATCCCCCAGCGGCGGCCACCCGCCCCCGCCCACATGCTCATCACTTTCCATCATCCTTCTCCTCCTCGATGCTCAGCTTCCACTGTTTGTCCCCCTCCCCTCTAGAGTGATAATACTTACCGCTCTTCTCTTCTTGCTACTCCCGCGTTGTACCGCTGCCACCGCCTCCCTTTTCGCCCTCTCCCTGCTTCCCTCTCCTCTCCGCTCCCCGCTTTTCTCCTCATATTACCTTCGCTTTGTCTCCATCCTTTGTTTTGACTTGCTCCCGTAGGCTTGCTGTCAGAACCCTCCTGTGGCGAGGACGATAATCAAGGCGGACTTACCATATCTGGAGATGACACTTCGGGTGCTGGCTGGCCTCGGTCCGTTGCCGGGAACAACTCGTAGGTGTTTGCTCCAGTATAACCTGCACCTGTGTTTAAATGACTACCTTTCGAGAGACCTTTGTGACTCTTGAGGACCGGTCGAGACATGCGTCCAAATCAGTGAAATAGAACGTGTGTCAAAAAATCTTTTGTTACTAAATACCGGCCATAGTTTTGAATGCTGATGCCATCGACAGGCTAAGCCGGCATCTAAGGCTGCTTCGGTCAAGCCAGCATCCAAGGCTGCGTCTGTGAAGCCCGCGTCAAAGGCGGCGTCCGTTAAGCCGGCATCGAGAGCCGCGTCTGTCAAGCCGTCGTCCAAGGCATCCAACAAGCCTGCATGCCGCGCTGCGTCGGCCAAGCCAGTATCCCGCGCGGCCAGCAAGAAACCATCGTCCAAGGTGCGTTTAGTCCGTCTTTCATCGGTATCTCCCAGTCCCGCCCATCCATGCATACACGCCCATTTTGCCGCATATATGTGCCTTGTTACCAGACATTTCGCCTTGTTCATCTGCACGTTTCCTTCCTACAGTCGCTAATTCTTTTCTTCCATTTTGTCCTCTAGGTCGGAGTCGCGGATCCCGCTGCTGGTCCTGCCCCCGTGGAGGAGACTATCGCCGAAGAGCCAGAAGAGGAGGTAGAAGCAGACGCTGCTGCTGCTGAGGAAGAGTCCGAGGTATGTCTAGCACGATGATCCACGTTCAATTATGTTCTCCTAGCCGTCCTTTCATGACGCTGTATAGCACTCTCTGTTATCGCGCCCACCTGATCCTGCGATGGCGACCGTGCCTACCTATCTTTTCTCTTCATCCTTCTTACCACCGTGCTCACCATCTTCGCCGATTAGATTTAACCTGGAGCGCGGACTGTGATGGAGATGCATTCTCCGTTCGTCGACTGGGATTGGGTTTCATTAGTCGCCCAACCGACTGTCATATTCCTTCGTCCATCTATCTCTCCTGCTATCGCCACTTGCTTCCTGTCGTTCATTTATTAGTCTGTAACCTCGATACTTCCATTGATTCGCCACCTCTTCTTGTATCATTTGCGACTCCCATTCTCATTCTCGTCTTTTCCTCTACGACTATATGTCCTGTGTATTTTGATCTCGAGACGAGACGACGAAATATATGTAGGTATATCCTGCATTTATCCTTGCTCCAAGTGTGCGCGAAGGCTACTGACCAGGCGATATGCATTTGTGGGATTCAGGCTGCGTTGTCAGCTCCTGCCCTCATGGTGAGTGCTTTGCCATATCTCATGAATGCGCGAAGCTGATTGGAGCACAGTTTAACTCGGTGACCCCTCGATTGCTAGTCGTAGGCGATAAGCTTCCATTGAATATGAATCACGACCACTCCCTGGGGTACGTCCCGTAGAAATCAATGATGCCTTGCGCGTGGCGCCGATATCCAGATGGTCTTCAAGGCGTGCGTCGTCAGCAGGGCGCATATTTATGGTGGGTATTCAGTAACAAAAATGAATTTGACGTGATTTCATACACACGGTGCAGATTTTTGAGTGATATGGGTTACGGTGGGACCAAATTCCTCGTCGAAAACACGCAGGTCCTTGATTTTCATTGTTATTCAACACAGGTCACTTTGGCCTTCGGGATTTCGACACTCATAACTGTTCCATGACCCAGAGTGTGATGGCCGGATGCGATGTGAGTAGTCAATTGGTTAAGTGCTCTGTGGCGGCTGCTTGGCGCCCGCCTCTTCATGATCAATATGCATGCCGCACGGAGTAGGGTTTTTAGCTCCCACTAAGAACTGTCGCTGGTTTCAGCATCTAGGCTCAAACCCGGTCGTCCAATGCACCTTACTGTCAGTCAGGATCACGACCTCGTAACCCCTACCACGACCACCCAGAGTGCGACGATTGTCGCCTCTGCCGCTCTGACGATTGTCAGGCGGCCTTTGGGGTGTGTCTTTCCACCTTGGCTGCATGCCAGGTGGCGGATCTTGGCTCTGCCATGTGCTGACCCCGCTGCTGCTGTCTTAATAACAGCAGCAGAGGACGACAATGCGAGGATGGCGCCCCCGGGAACATCATAACGACGAGGACCCCAGACAACGACTACGCGTCGAGGACGACGAGAATGATGACGACCACGCATCAAGGATGAGGATGAGGACGCGACGCTGGTGACGCGGGATGATGAGGTGGCGGCGGTGGCTGGATGCTGAGGCGCGTTGAGAATGATGTGAAGGTGAGTTTTTCTTCTTTTTCACCCATCACCACCACTGCCATGTCTCAGTCCGCCTCCTCCTCCTCCTTCGCCACCTTTCCACCCGACCCCACCCTCAGTCCGGCATCATGCACGGCTGAGTGTCCCCGTGCCATTGCCCGGGGATGCTCATCGTGCATGAATGGATTTGGGGGGGCTTGATCCGCGAGTTTACTCGAAACTCGCGTTGACTCGACTCGTTTGACTCGCGAGTCAACGCGAGTCGAGTCAGAGACGGATCACGAGTAGCCTCTCTGAAGCGCGAGTACTCGCCTGACGGATCGCGAGTCATACCCGAGTATGACTCGTTGAGGTCTCTAAATTGGGAATACTGTAACTCTGACTCTCGCGCACTCTAGTAGAACTTTCTCGCTGGGATGGCCTCAAGATCAACATCGACAGGATTAAACCTCTCCTCTTCATCCAGTGTCTTTCCAGTGTATCCACCCTGGCGACTCGATGTTGTGTCAAGAGCCAGTCGTCGAAACAGATGCAGTGACAGGCCTCTCATCAGGAAAAACCCCACTGGCAAATTTCTCCAGAAATGTGATAAATAAGTCAATATTTGCAGAAAGGCAAGTTTTAGCTTGAAAAAGCTGAAATTGGTATGCTTTCGAACCAGGACTAACAGGGAGAGAAGTAAAATATTTCAAGCAATATATCTGGGCTCCAGCAGCTCTAATGATTGATATAATTGAGTTCTAGAGTGCTGACATGGCTGCACTAGTCTTGTTGCCGTCGATGGAGGCAGCGAGCTAGGTGACCGAAACGAAAAATCGTCAAGTCCGTTTGAAACTCCGTCACGGACCGATGCGTGGATCAAAACGAACCATGGCCAAATATGGTTCGACACGTCTTGCCTTCATTCACTCCATGACCTGCCCAGGACCTGCCAGACACTGTGTGCGGCGGGCACCTAGTTTCGTGCGTCAATGTTGTCGCGTTGCCGCTGCGCTGGCAACCAGCAACGCTGCCAGCCTTCAGGAAGCACATTTTTATATGGCAGGGACTGCAAGGTGCGTCTTTTTTGTCCGTCCACGCATGCTTTTACCGCGCAAGTTCCAACGCGCTCACTCCTTTCCAGCCCGCCAACCACACATGGAACACGGCTCGCGAGTCTGGCATCATTTCGTCATTTCTTTCCTTCTCCCCGCGACCTGGCTACGACTTCAATGCGCGACGCTCACGACCAGACTGCACACACCAACAACTTCCGTTACTAACGACCAGCAAGAGCGGAGAACTTTATGGAGAGCATTTTTGGCCCCCAGTAGAACACCGCGCAAGGTGCGTCTCGTCAAACCGGCCTGCCCATTCCGCCACTCTACTTTCCTCACTTTCCGTTACACAACCTAGCGCTCACATCACCTTTCCAGCCCTGTACTGCGACACGACGACGCCTGCCACACACTGCCGGAATTGAAGGCACGCTCGTCACTGGGCCAAATCTTATTTGGGACCTGGCCATTCATGCTGCAGCTCCGTTGGTCGAAGGCGAAGGTGTGTTTCCTCTCCCTGAAGCATCACGCGCCTCACCCACCTCTAGGACGACAATATCGCCCCAGACGACTTCGGCAGTCCGCCTGACACGTTGGCCGTTCCTGGCGCTTTCAAACTTGCACACTCAAGCTGTACGTGCCCTCATGCCCCGTCTGTCCATTGAAACTAATCATTGTTTAGGTCAAACCCCCCTCGAACGTCCAAGCTAAAGACCTGCTCACCTTTCCATGCACCGGAACGGCCGTTGAATGTGCCGTTTGTTGGGTGCATCATGCGACACCTGTGGAAGATGAACGTACGAGACTGACTACTTACGCGCATGCTGCCCAGAGCACACTCAGCGACGAGGACCTCTCAAGATGCCTCCTTGGTAATGCTATCCGTCTATATTGACGACGGCGTAGGTGGTCGAGAGCAGCCGCCATATCATTAATGCCAACAATCCCGACGAGAACGTTCTTCTGCTTTGCATGAGTCGGATGCATCAATGACCATCGCCCAAGACTGTCGTGGTACTGTAGCGTTTCGACCGTAACTTCACAGCCTGTGACCCGTTATGGTCTGAAGTTACAGTGAACAGCTTCACAGACCCTTAAATTGCCTTATTTGGACAGTCCCGCCTATGGCGGGACCTGAAATTTCCTTATTTGGAGGCTTGTGCCTGGCCAAAGTGGTCCGTGACCCGTTATGGTGTATATATAGCTTCACTTCAAAGACCTCCGTGACCCGTTATGTGAATTTGCGGTCGAAACGCTACAGTACGTGATTTCCTTTTACCTCCTGTCTGCCTGTGCTCATCGTCTTGTACCATACAGTGCTCCCTCTGCTGTCAACTGTGGTTTATTCGGATGTCATACATATTCTCTGTAGTTTACTGTGGTTTTGTGTTCGTAGTTACCCAATTCATGATGCTGTTTACTCTCCATTGGTGTGCTTGCAGGACAGAAATCCACAAATTAACCATTCAGATCTTGCTCGGAATGCCTCTTCTTCAAACTTTTTGTTGCTGAAATCAGCTTTGGCGCATAGGGGGGATACCGAAGATTTGCTATTTCTCCGAATCTGCTGAAACCGATAATTCCTGGTATTTCATGGATATTCGAACTATTCTGGTGATTTTAGCAGATATTTGCCAGTGGGGCAATTCCTGATGCTGCTTCATAGAAGCTACGTGATGATGCCAGATGGATTCATTTATTGACGTAGTATACATCACCTAGCCACCAGAATGAGTACGATGCCGAACCACAAAAGCACGTCTGTGCAAGCTGGCGATCCCGAGCTGCGCACAATGAACCATGAAACGGTTGGTTTTCTCGTCAGTCGCTTGAGGTCACTGTCGGGGTAGACGTTTGGCGCTACGAAAAGATCAGCTCCACAACTACAATAACAGAAGGCGGCATGTATCATGAGAGCGATGCGGCTAGAGACCTCAACGAGTCAGATCCGGGTCTGACTCGCGATCCGTGAGGCGAGTACTCGAGGCCAAGAGCCTCGATCCGTGATCCGTGTTTGACTCGACCCGCGTTGACTCGCGAGTCAAACGAGTCGAGTACTCGCGAGGTTTGCGAGTACTCGCATACGATCCGGGTTATCGACGGATCTCGCGGATCAACCCCGCCAAACACCCAAAGTTCATTCATGCTCGGCAAGCATCCCCGGGCAATGGCACGGGGACACTCAGCCGTGCATGAGCACAGACTGAGGGTGGTGGTGGTGGTGGGAGAAGTGGTGATGATGGTGGTGGGAGCCGTAGTGGTGGTGGTGGGAGTGCCGATGGTCGTTGTCGGCGTCGTCAATGCATCACTGTCCGTAGAACCTCCTCCTCCTCCTCCTCCTCCTCTCCTCCTTGACGCGTCATCCACCTCAGTGTCGTTGTCCTCGACGCGTGTCCTTGTTGTCGTCGTCATCCCGGTGGTCGTCGTCGTCCCCTGCTGCTGTCACAGAGACAGCAGCAGTGGGCTCGGCACACAGCCAAGCCCATATCCGCACCCCACAGGCTGCCTGACATTCGTCAGAGCAGCAGGGGCGACAATCGTCGCTCCCTGGACAGTGGTGGTGGTGGTAGATAGCAAGTCGAACCATCCGATCACACGCTTACGCGTCCTTTCGGATGTCGGCCCGGTATGCCGGATTAGGCGAAAATGTTGCACATACTTGTTTTGGGGCCCGCAAGGCCCCGTTCAACTTGCAAAAAATTTCTAAATTAAGTTTAAATATAAAGCTATATATTTGCGAGTCAGACCGAGTACTCGCGACGAGTACTCGTGCCTCCAAGGCCGTACTCGCGATCCTTATATGATCCGACTCGTTATTGATCCGCAGATCAAACGAGTCGAGTAGCCGAGACCCCCGGCCGGATCGAGTACCCGAGTATCCGCGTGACCCGCGAACTCGTTGAGGTCTCTAGATGCGGCAGCGCAGGTGAACGGTGATCGTGCACTCCGTTCCATCGACGAACTTTCGAGCAAGATCGTAGATGTGCTCACAGTCGCTGTCGAGAAGCCGCCGAGGCTTCCCACCCTTGACCGACTTGTTGACTCTTGCCGCAAGCTGGTAATCGAGTGGCAGACATGCTTGAAAGGAACACGGCGTACCAAGTTTTTGAATTTGGAACGCTTCTGAGTCAGTGCATCTCCGGCGCAGACTTTTACCAAGTTGCCAATCGCAGACGGGAAGCGCTGAATGTTGGGAGGAAGATCAAAGCGATACTTTTTGATGATAGATTTCTGGGTGGTACCAAGCTCGTAGTCAACGCGGGGACACCGAATCTGATACATACGAGTCTGGCCGCTGCTAGGCGTTGGTTTGAGAGCGGTTAGAAAACCTACTAGCAGCAGAGAATGAAAACTCACAGACGGTTCTCCGTGGTCTTCACCGTAAGCCATGGTAGGTCCAGTGGAGGTTGGACTAAAGCAGCTGGCGAGACAGCAGATGGACGAGGCGGATGCCCTCCCGTACTCATGTCATGCGAGCTGTGGACAGTGGAAGTCTTCTTGGCTGGTTGACCGAGGGACGCCAAGATTGCAACGCGCAAAGGGGAACTCACACGGGAGTCCACCATGTCGTAGTCCTCGGACAACAAAAGTCGGTAGTACGGTGTTAGTTAGAGGAGAAGATCTTTAGAAGCTGATTCATGTACCTGAAGGCAGGCGATGTATAGCACATTCGTACGCGGCATAGGCTCTTCCGGCTCCAAGTCCTTGTAGAAGCAAATGTACGCAAGGACGAATCCTAACCGATCCGCAGCGCTGAGGTCAACAACCTCAGTACTAAGCTTAAGGAAAGTCACAAACCGTCGCAAAGCGAATCTGGCATGCGAGTCGTGAGCGTGAGATCAAGCTACCAGAACAGTGAAGGGTCCATAATCATTGTTGAGCGAGGATAGAAATGCCTCCGTATCGAACATCATGCGCCAACTCCGGGATCCTCCAGCGAACCAACGAGGGCCAGAGGAGACCTCCGTTCAAGAATTCCATTGGGATAGCCGTATGTACTATGTAGATTTGTACCGCTTCGTCAGATTTTCCAGGCCTGTGCGACTGGCGCCTTATTATGGCGTCGCGAGAAGACGTACGGAGTGTATACGTTCAGCTTCATCAGCACAGAGATCACGCTTCAGTAAACACTTTGATTTCGACGTTGAAGTGCGGTACTTCTTCGTCTGCGGGTCAGAGTCGCTGCGATGTGACAACACTACTTACCGTGCAGCAGTTGTGGCAAAGAAGAGCGAAGGTCTATTGTCTCTAAACGTCGCTGTGAGAGATCTGTAAAGCCCCGTCGTCAAGAGTATCACCAGAGCGGTGAAGGAGAGCTGGCTGTAGACACGGGTCGTAGGCAATTCACACATGAGGAAGATTTAGATCAAGTTAAGTTGGGAGGACCAGATCTAAACAGATTTCGAAGCAGAGGAGTTGCCGGTTACAGGAAGATTGGTTCGTTGGACAAGCTGCGGAAGGTGGTGATTGACTTATAGAGACCTCAACGAGTCACCGAGTCACCGAGTCATCTGGTGACTCGACTCGCGTCGGGCACGTCGGCGTTCGCACTCGCGTGACTCGCGAGTCACGTACTCACGAGTCCGAGCGCGAGTCTGAGTATCGGTCTGTGGGGCGTGAGTCATCACACAATGACTCGCAAATATTTAGTGATATATTTTAGCTAAATTTACAAATTTTTTCCAGAGCAAACGGTCCACAACGTCTCGAGAACGAGACGTGCGCGATTATCCTGCCCAATCCGGCGATCCGGGCCGAGTCCCGAAGTGACGCGTCAGCGTCTGATCGAGTCGTCTCGCTCTCATCTCAACCACCACCACGACCACCCAGAGTGCGACGATTGTCGCCTCTGCTGTCCTGACGATTGTCAGACAGCTGTAGGGTGTGGATCTGGCCTTGGCTTTGTGCCGGGCCTGCTGCTGCTGGCTCTGCGCCAGTAGCAGATCTTGAGGACGACTTCCGTCGCTCGACTTCAAGTCGGCGACGACGACACCGGCGCTCGACTCCAAGTCGGCGTCTATATTATTGGAGACCGACTTCAAGTCGTCTCCGTATAGATGTGAACACGACGCGTAAGCCCCAGCAAGTGGGCAGCATACGACGTGACGACGACGGACGACCATGACATGAAGACCGAGATGGACGGCGATGAGGAGGAGGCGGATGCGATACGATGAGGGGGAGGAGAAAAGCTGGATGATGTGAGAGGATGACGTGTCGACACCGCAACCACCACCACCACTACCACTCCCCATCACCACTTCCCTCACTCCTCTACCATCTTCCCCACTCTTCACCATCTTCCCCACTCTCCTACCATCACCCCCACCCCATCCTCATGCCCAGCTGACTGTCCCCGTGCCATTGCCCGGGGATGCTCGTTGCGCATGAATACTTGGGCGTATGGACTCGCGAGTACTCGTGAGTATCCGAGATGACTCGGACTCATGGTGAGTACTCGCGAGTGGACTCGCGATGACTCGTAAGTCATCGCGAGTCGAGTCCGACGCGAGTCTGAACTGGACTTCTTTTTGCGTGAGTACTCGCGTCACGAGTCGCGAGTCTGACTCGCGTCGGACTCGTTGAGGTCTCTATTGACTTCAAGTCGCGTCGAACGACTTAACGCCGCTATTTACGTATGGAACGGCAGTTCGGCTGGTTCCGATAAGACGGCGCCCTCGCAACTGTGTTTCTCCAACCTACGAAGACACAGAGACCTCCCGAGAGCTACTCCCCGTCACACCGTTATCCCTCGACGTCACGGTGTTACTGCTCTATGGTCACGGCGTTACGAGTGATGTCTACACGTCCACACAGCCACTGACTGTCCCTTCCACACGGCCAACACGGCCCTGCACACGTCCTACATGGCCACGGCCACACGGCCACACGTCCAGCTACACGGTAAAATACCTGTGCCCGCCATACCGGTTACCCGTCGGGCCTTCCTCAATGCACCCACCTCGAAATTGTGCCTAGTTCTGTGTCGTCTGCGAGGCCGCTTGTCCTATCGGAACTGCGCCTCATATTGGCAGTCCAACGTCTGTTCTTTTTTGTGGACATCAGCGTCGCGTTCTCGAATTCTCATTGCGGCTGATGGAGGCCGTATGTCCTACCGGCTTCGTTGGCAGTGCTTCAAGGAGAGACTTTTTTTCATTTTAGTTTCCGACTCGGTATACCAGGCTGTCTTCTTGCGCTATGTGCAATTGTTTTACCTATCGAACTCTGTGTCTCGAGGAAGGAAGGTGCGATTCGTCCTCTCTTTCATGGCAGGCGCGACTGCGGACACTTGTTCGGTTGGAAACGGCGCGAATTGTGGATATGCCACTATTTGCGTTTATGCGGACGGTTCTCATGACGACGTGGCTGGGAGGACGTTATCTATTTCATTGAGAGCTCTCCTTGGCGTGAGGCGACTTGGCTTATCGGAACGGGTGCCTCATATTACCAGAGTTGTGGTTGCTGTTTTTTTTGGGTTTCAACTTGTACAACCCTGACGACGTTAGTGAGTACAAAGTCACTCCGTCGTGGCGTGCGTTGTGCAATTCCCTGTTGCTTATTCCACCCGGTACCCACGAGGCGACTTGTCCTATCGGAATGGCGCCTGATGCAAAGTTCGAGAGCTAGGCATTATTTTGGTGTAACATTACCGAGTACAGGGTTTCTTCTGCGGCACTACTTAGCTTAGTGTTCGTCTTCATCTGCAGGAGGATTGGTTCGTCGATTGGTTTTATATCGCATGGTGTTGTTCTTGGAGGTACTCATTGAATCAACGAACAGAGATGCCTCGATTCTGATAGTACTAGACCACTCTCCGAACGTTGGTTGAAGAGAAGGCACCGTGTCCTACCGGATATGGCGTCTCTATATTGATGAGATTGTTTTCACTTTTGGTGTGTAGCACGGCAGATGGCTTCTTTTGCTTTCGATGGCGACATTACACGGCCGCGCACGGGCCATATCACAACCGAGGTCAACGCCCCTAGGAATATTGAGGAGGGGTAAACACAATCACTACGCGTAATGCAGGGAAATAGAAGCTCGGGAATGCGGGTTGATATCCCCATACAATCAGCGCGACCCCAAAATGGATACCGTTTACCTCGTACCTCCATGGCGCGCATCCGTCTTTTGTTCTATCACCGTCACATCCATCACCCGGCTGGGTAGAGGAAAATGCAGGCGACCTGGACTTCGTGGAGCAGGTATACCGCTTGGTACCGCTACCACGATCATGGCATCACCGAAGAAGCGGTCTATCATCGCTGCTAGCAAACCCAGTCCGTCTTCCCTACTAGAGTCTGAAGAAGACGGTGGGCGGCTTGGAACGGGGAAGCGTGGAGACTGGCCTTGCCGGAGTATGCCCCCAGAGAAGAGGTTCAAGAGTACGTCTTCCTCTTCCACCGAGTCGTCTCCTTCTCGTCATCCTCACCGCCAGATGTCCCGCGAAGAAGGCTCTTCGTCTCTCCTACGTGGAGTCACGCCCACCTTCGCCACCACCGTCTACTCCCCCGCCGCGAGCGTCCAGGGGATTACCTAGAGACACGCTGCCGCCGCACACTGCTGGAAGACGTGTTTAGTTATACTTGTCCGTTACAAACCGAAATCGATAGAGAGATGCATAGGTCGGCGCACTGTTTTGCCAGCGGGGCGTGACGCTCATAATGGCAATGCCCATGTACGATTTAAACACCTGCCGCAGCCGCGTCGTCTAACAGGGCACATGGGAATGTTTACTCAGAGGAAGAGATGATCCGGTGCTTGAAACTCAGGTATCGTATCCGAAGGAGAAGCACGAGCAGGAGAAGAGGATGAGATCGTTGTTCCTCACACACTGAGCAGACAAGTTCGCCGCAGAATGGTATCCTTTCCTTGTTAAATGCAAACCAAAAATGGTGCTATCTGTCTTCAAGAGATCACTAGGCTCCGTTCCGGTAGGGCAAGTGGCCATATCAAAGCACCAAAAAATGGCATAAGCATTGTTGTACTATGAGGTACCGTTCCGATAAGCCAAGACGCCTCGAGTCGAGGGAGTTCCTGCCCAATAGACAAGCCCCTCCCACTCACGCCATGGGAACCGTCCGCCTGACGCTACATAATGACGCTACGAATGCAGTTACCATACACCCACATAGGCGAAGCATCATCAGTGGGGGGATTAAACGCTGCTACTGAGAGTAGGAGGAGTACCGCGTCACGTCTAGTCGCGTCCGCCACATGGACATGGTGCTCTTGTCAGATCTGAGCCTCCCCCATGTAAAAACAAGCTTGCGCACGTAGAGGTGCCATATCCGTTAGGACAAGAGGCCACGGTCCGAAGACACGAGTAGGTATAATTAGTCGCCTTCGGCACAGTGTCGGCGTTGTAGCCTCTTGGTTATCTTCCAGCTGGATGATCGGAGCACGTGGGCGTGGCGATATGGCTTCGGCGTGGGCGTTTTCCCTCCTCAGTCTTTGACCACCATCACGGCTTGACTGAGGAGGTATGTGCATTCCATTCATCATATTACCTAGTACTTATCTACCATACTAGCTTACGCGTGTACGTCGTCTGTCTAGGTAATACAGTCTTTGACCACCATCACGGCTTGACTGAGGAGCTTACGCGTGTACGTCGTCTGTCTAGGTTTCCCAGAGTGACAGGTTATGGGCCTTTCCCTGCTCTGAATCCTTGGACTTTACGACGCGTACTGCCCTCGTAGTATCGCCATCCGCCTCGGACTCGCCTGGACCCTGATTTCCCGCATTATTGCCACCGTATCATTCCTGCCATTTTTCGCGCGCTTCTAGGTACGGCAGACGTCCTTTCCTGCCTTCATCTGCCATCTCACGGACGCCTTTCCCGTGCAGCAGCGGAACGACACGCATATATTCGCCTTTTTCCTCCACGTCATCATGTATCGGACTCCGGACCAGCATACGCATCCGTCGGTCGATGGTAACACCCAAGGTAACCCGGCGAACGTTTCGGCCACTGGCTCGGTCGCACAACATCCGCGTGCTCGTCGCTCCAAGACAAACCAACCAGACCAGAACAATCAGCAATCGCACGGCTTTGCCACTTTCCAGACGACTCCTATCGGTGCCGTGCCTGTCCCCGCGGACCCTTTTTACGCTACTTCCGTTTCACAACAATTTCCTATTTATACCACTCCCGCCGGCATCTCTGCCCAGCACCCTGATCCTATAACATTCGCGCAGCGAAATGGGTACCAGGGCTTCCAGGCCCCGCGTCCTCATTTCTACACGCGTCAGGGCCAGCAGGCGTCGCCTCCTTATTACGTACCTCAGGGCACCGTCCCCATGTTTTACCAGAATGATCCCTCTGTAGCTTATCAACAACCTCCGTATTCCTTTTACTATCCTCACCCGGCCCAGCCGATTTATGTTCCTCCTTCCCAACCAGCTCCGCAGTTTCACGCTCCTCCTCAACCGGCTCAGCCGAATCCAATTCCTCATCCACAACCGGCGCAGCCGGCTAATAATCCTCCTCCGCCTCCTCCTGTTCCCCATCATACTCGTCCCGCTCCTCCTGCTCCCGCTCCTGCACAAGTCCCGTATGTAAATCAACAGTATATACAGCCGGCTCCTCCGGTTATACATATAGATCCCGCTTCGCTACGTTTTGATTCCTCTCCTTCTTTTTCAACTTCTTCCGCGGGGCACATCACGAAACTGGTGGGACGGAAAAACTGGATTGCGTGGCATCGCCCGACGATTCAACTGCTTCTTCAGTACTCGGTTCTGAATCTTGTATGCGACGAGCCTACGCCGGATGAACTGCGTGCCGGGACAGTTCCGCCCCAACGTCGACCTGTCTACCCGCCGATGTTACCGGAAAACTTCTCGGATGCTGAGCTCGCCGCGTTCAATGCATGGGCTAAGAAAGACGCGACTGCCCAGCAGATTCTCACTGCCGCGTTGTCTCCCAACCTCTACCTCTCGCTGCCATCGGTTGAGGACACTCCAGACCTGAATGCGCGCACTCTCTACCAGTATCTTCGCACAACGTACGGCATCTCTGACGTTATCACCGGCTACGACCTACGCGAGTCCCTCCGCTCCTTTCAGTGTCTCGTTGGACTGGAAGCCACAGACAGATTCATCGAGAAATGGAGGAGTACTGTGTCTGCGCTTGTCTCCGCGGGATATCCTATCGTCTGGACCGAGATCCTTATCAACTTTGCCAAAAATCTCTATCCTTCGTATGGATTCTCTGGTATCAAAGGCGACATCACCAATGCGTGTACAAGAACTCCGTGGATTGTCAACCAAGCATATTTCACCCAGGCGTGCCAGGATCTTCATAATGTCGCCGTACTCCACTACTCGAAACCTAACGCCTCAGCGTCGAATCCCATCACTCCGCGATCCCAATCACATCAGAATACTCGCCCTGCCCAGTCAGACTCCGCTGCCAACGGACCATCTGCCTCTCAGGTGCAGGATCAAAGGGATACGCGCACTCGCGATGATAGGAATCGTGCACCGGTGCCGAAGCCTGGGGGTGGACGTGCTTATGTGGCGGATGAGGTGGATCCGCTAGATGATTTGGATCCTGACGCAGACGTACCAGATATAGATGAACCTGTTGCAGCCTTCGCCTCAAATGACGACATGATTTTCTCGTATGTGTCGTTTGTTGCCGCGGCAGCTGAACCCTCTCCTCCTGGTACCAAATTCCTCGACGCTATGCACACACCAGAAGTCCAAGAGATTGCCGCTCGCTGTTCCTGTCTTGCTGATTCGGGCTGCACCATCCACATTTTTCGCGACCGATCTGCGTTCTGGACGTATGAACTTGACGATTCTGTTCGCATCAAGACAGCGAATTGCGGTATCCTGACCACGACTGGGCGCGGCGAGGTTCGTCTTCGCGTCCGAACTGTCGATGGTCGTCACGTCATCCTCATCTTACACGACTGTGTCCACGCGCCTGATGTTCCCATCAACCTTCTCTCAGTCGGCGCACTTACGGAGCGTGGAATGTCTTTGCTCTTTGGGCGGCAATTCACTCGCTTCTATTTCCCCCGTGCACACGAAACTCTTGGCCGTGTTGTATTCGCTGCAAGGGTCGTGAAGCGGTTGACTTTCCTGCATGCTGCAACGCTCTCCCCACCATCTGATTCCATCGACAATTTCCCTGATGATGTCGTATTTGCTGGCATGCCCGTCCCTTTCGTGAAACCAAAAGACGACTGGTACACATGGCACTGTCGTCTCTATCATTCCGGAAAGCAAGCCACCACTGACATGCTCACTGGGTCCTACGCTACAGGAATCAAATGGGACGGAAAAATCATGAATTGCGAATGCCCGTCTTGTATCATGGGTCGCCTTCCTGCATTTCCCTATGAGAATAACGCGAAGCGCGCAGAAAATCCTTGCGACCTCATCCACCTCGATACCTGTGGTCCGTATCCGGTTGTCTCTCCCCGCAAGGAACGATACTTCATCGCTCTCTTGGACGATAAGACCAACTGGGGTGAAGCCTCACCAGTTCGACACAAGTCGGATGTATTTCCCGTGTACCTCGACTTTGAGGCGTCTATCGAACTCGAGATGGGTCGCCCTATAAAAATGGTCCGTTCTGATGGCGCGAAAGAGTTTACACATGGTGACCTTGGCGCGCACCTCCGAGCTCGTGGGATTCAGCATCAGATCACTGTTCCCTATGCGCATCAACAGAATGGGAAGATTGAGCGATTCATCCAGACAATCGAGGTCCACGCCCAGACTCTCATGGTTCATGCAGGTTTACCCGCAAGTTTTTGGGCCGACGCCGTCTCCACCGCCGCCTACCTCTTCGTTCGTCTACCTTCCTCTGCCCTCCCGAAGAATGTCACTGCGTATGAACTGCGCAAGGGACGAAAGCCTGACCTCTCGAATCTTCGAGTATGGGGGTGTCAGGTATTCGTTCATCTGAAGAAGGAGGAAAGGAAGAAGGGTGGTCCCAAAGCATACGAGGCGATCTTTGTCGGTTACCCTGAAAACTCTGTTGGGTGGATTGTTCGTGACTTGAAGGGGACCTATCACACTGTCAACCATGCGGTCTTCAACGAGTCCAGCCCTGGCAAGCTGAGCTCCAAAGCGACCTTTCTAGACGTCCCTTTTCAGACTCCTGATGAGAACGGTGATCTTCCTATCGCCCTTCGCAAGCCCAAACGCTCACTGAAGAACGATATATCCCCATCTGGTCTTGCGGCACTACACACTGGTTATCAGGAGACTCTGGATATGATTCAAGCGACGCGATTTGCTTACGCTGGCCTTCCGCTTCCTTCTCCCGAAGTAATCGCCGATTTTTCCTCCCTCTTCTGTCTTGAGGAGATCCTTCCATCCCAAGATGACGCCTTTGACGCTCTAGAGGCCGAATATATAACCGCATTTCCTACTGTCTTCCTATCCCACGCTTCCACGACACCTAGAACGTGGGACCTCTCGCGTCCTCCAGCTACTCCTCAGGAGGCCCTGGCACGGCCCGATGCTGGAACCTGGAGGCAAGCGATGAAGGAAGAGCTTGAAGCGATGGGAAAGAACGAAGTTTTCGAGGAGACCACTCTACCGAAGGGCCGGCACCCCATAGGTTTGAAGTGGGTATTCGATTACAAAAGGCACGAGGTCACGAACGAAATCGAACGCTATAAAGCAAGGCTTGTCGCGCATGGTCACCGGCAAGGTCCCGAGGACTACAAGAACTCTTATGCACCGGTGGCGAAGATGGCAAGCATCCGTGGGTGCATCGCATATGCCGCGAAGTATGATTTGGAGCTATACACGTTCGATATCAAGACTGCATTTCTCAACGCGTCCCTCACTGATGAGATCTACATGAAGCAGATCCCTGGCTTCCCTCTTTCAGATCCTTCCACCGTCCTCAGATGCCGTCGTGCGATATACGGCTTAAAACAAGCTGGCTATGAATGGTTCAACGAACTCGCGTCTACTCTCCGCAGTATCGGACTCCATCCTTCTCCCGTGGACAACGCCGTATTTCATGCTTCGTGGACTTCTCCTCCGGACTCGTCAATCGTCCTTCTACCAGGCCAGGACCGAGTCTTCATTACGATCCCTGTCCATGTCGATGATGGTCTCGTTGTCACCAACAGTCCCGCCCTTTATGCCTGGCTTATCGCGCAAATCCGCTTGAAATACGAAGTCAAGGATCTTGGACCAGCAACCCGCTATCTAGGTATCACCATTACTCGCGACCGCCCTGCAAGAAAAATCTTTATCTCTCAAGAACACTTTACGATAGACTTACTTACTACTTACAATATGCTTACTTGTACTACATCTCCTGTCCCCCTCCGCACTCGCCTGCACCTCCTCCCAGAGTCCCCGCCGAACGCCCTGCCTGACATACCCGACGACAAACTCACGGCCTACTATCAAGCCCTTGTCGGTTCCATCCTTTACCTCGCTCTCACCACTCGTCCTGATATCGCGTATGCCGCCATGGCGCTTGGACAATTCAACTCCAACCCCCGTCGCGTCCATGTCCTCGCCGCCAAAGGTGTCCTCCGCTATCTCTCCGGCACGCGCTCATATGCCCTTGAGTATGGCTCCGCCTATATCAAGGAACGTGTTGGACCCGACGCTTTACCCCGCGGTGACGCTACCTTCACAGACGCTGATTGGGCCACTGACGAGAGTGACCGAAAAAGTATATCCGGCTATGCCGTCTTCCTCCACGACGCTCTTATATCCTGGTCCTCCGTTAAACAGCGCACTATCGCTCTATCATCCACAGAGTCGGAGTACATGGCCATGACGCATGGAATGAAGGAGTCTATCTGGTTGCGCCTCTTCGCGACGACGTACCAGATGCCACTCCCTAAACCCTTCCCAATGTTAGCCGACAATCAAGGGTCCCTTGATACTGCCTCGAAGCCATCCAACACCGCGCGCATGAAGCACATCGACATCCGTTATCACTTCATACGTGAACACCTCTCTTCCGGTGCATTTCGCAGCTCGTGGATCAGTACCAGTGACATGACGGCGGATATCTTTACGAAGGCATTGGACCCTGTTCTCCACAAGAAACATTGCCTCTATCTCGGTTTAGTGGACAGATCTTCCAGCTCGGAAGATGGGGGTGTGTCGGCGTTGTAGCCTCTTGGTTATCTTCCAGCTGGATGATCGGAGCACGTGGGCGTGGCGATATGGCTTCGGCGTGGGCGTTTTCCCTCCTCAGTCTTTGACCACCATCACGGCTTGACTGAGGAGGTATGTGCATTCCATTCATCATATTACCTAGTACTTATCTACCATACTAGCTTACGCGTGTACGTCGTCTGTCTAGGTAATACAGTCTTTGACCACCATCACGGCTTGACTGAGGAGCTTACGCGTGTACGTCGTCTGTCTAGGTTTCCCAGAGTGACACACAGACATGGTAAGAGGGAACTAGCAAGGATACGAGAGGTTGGAGAATCATCGACTGGTGAGTGAGCACGCACAGCACAGACGTCTGACAGAGAAGAAGGAACCATCGCGAAGAGTGGGTGCCAGCGCGTTCTCAGCAGTAGTAACGTAAAGGTCTGGTGTCATTCCGTCAAGCAAGCCAGAAAGGCGCGGACAAGGAAGAGAAGCGGAACGAGGGTATATCCAATCTCCGACTGAAAATGTCCATGGCTGCGGCCCCAGGTTCAACGTTGCATTTCCTCGTTCAACAACCTCGTTGAAGAAGATTCTCCTACAAGCCCTTCCGCGGCTGCTGCGGGGATGGCGACAGTCCCCGAAGTGCAATGGGTCAATAGATACCAGTCTACGAAATCCGTTCCGTGGCACAAGAAAGCGATACTCGAAGAGGTATGACGGGTCCCCGAGCAATAGAAATAGAAGAAATTGCGATGAGGACGAGTCACTCCGGCAGATGTACTGGCCATGTACGCAACTTAAAAACCGACCTGGTCTGCAAAAACTCCTTTATCGTATTCAATTCACAAGCCCCCTTTCCGATAGGATAAGTGGCCTCGGCGGATAAGGAAAATAGAAGAAGCTTGATGAATGCTTTCAGAGGGGACACGGCACGACTTACCAATAAAGGTGTCGCTGCGTACTCGTAACCTCGACGCAATCGGGAGCCAGCACAATAAACACATCTACCTACCTAGTACTCAAAACAAGAGTCATTCCTTGCACGAAGATGCGTCTTCCAGTGTTAGGCGCAAAGAAATGCGAGGCAAGAAGGAAAAGAGCAAGCCCCCGAAAAATTGGAGCATGATTGAACCTTTACAGCAAAACAGTAACGACTCGGAACTACGAGAATGTTATTGAGACACCATATCCAGTAGACCATGGGGCCTCGGAGGGGATTCCCAAACCAGTCTTAATCTGACTTCAACAAGCATCGGCTCGAACGCCCTGCCCCCGCCAGAGGGAGCGTGGACCAGGACACCGCATCGAGGCGCCCGCACAACCACCAAGGCACAAAATGAGTACCGTCGATGGAAGAAAAAGGCGTTATCGGCACGCGCAGACTTGGGGAAGTGAGGCACCTTTCCAGTAGGACAAGTGACCGGGTTGGGGGGGGGGGGGGGGGGGGGGGGGGGGGGGGGGGGGGGGGGGGTTAACAGAATCGTCGAGAATTTCTACCGTCCTTACTTGTGCAAGAGCTGGCCCATCGGAGATTTGACTTTCCGCTATTTCGTCCTCGTGCATCAATAAATGAAAACGATGGTGAAGGACAACGTACGCGCTGACGTTCGAGGACCATAAGTGGCCGTGGAAAAGTAACCCGACCTACTCAGCGTAAGAGCTTGGAGATGGAGAGAGGACGGGGAACATGGCACGAGGTGTCTGACGTCTTAGGCGTAGATAGAGGACGGAAAGACGTAGATCACCACCGCTTACGCAAGGCCTATGTAGGTACTGGGACTCGGCTAGTCACACAGACACTCGGATGATGGTGGTCTTTAGACGAGGTGTACATTCGGAGCCTGTGTACGTTATAAGATCCGTGCTACCTGTGTCCGTATAACATAATCGAGCCCTACATCCCATACAAACTTGAAATATCAACCTTCGGGTTGATCTGCTGAATGCCTACACAAACACAAAGCAGAATGCAATAGCGATCAATGACAGCGGCGGGCGTCGGATGGAATGAATGTGATTGGCGGTGGCAGTGGAAACATATGTCGAGTGAGGAATGAGTGGCAATCATTGGGCTCCCAGTACGTAGAGGTGAGCATTCGGTGCTCTTCGTAACCTCCCTGGCCTGTTATGATCTATGCCGTCTCGGAATGCTGGGCTCCCAGCGCTCTCAAAGCGGATACTCGGTCCGTTGACCGTCCAACTCTGCCTGGCCTGTTACAATCCCCTCTATCACGACCAGAACGTTCGACAACACTTCTCTTCTCATCCCAATGTCAAATCCTCTGATGTACGGCCGTTCAAATGATGCGCAATGCGTGGAATACGGTGACGGTGATGGCGAGTGATAACGGACAATGTGGGCTTGTCGACGCAATCGGTAGCGATCAGACTCTGGAATCTGGAGGCTGCTGGTGGTTCGAAGTGCGGTGGTCACCAGATGTAGGTACTGGGACTCGGCTAGTCACACAGACACTCGGATGATGGTGGTCTTTAGACGAGGTGTACATTCGGAGCCTGTGTACGTTATAACATCCGTGCTACCTGTGTCCGTATAACATAATCGAGCCCTACACCTATCAACACAGTGTTAGGCGCAAAAAGGAAGGAGAGAGTAAAAAAAGCAGTGTCGTCGTGCCTGATTTCAACCTCCCATGTAAAAATGTGGTCAATCTCGAAATGAAGGCGCCATATCCGTTAGGACAAGGGGCCACGGTCGGAAGACACTGCGAGTAAGTATAACTAGTCGGCTTCGGCATAGAGGGAATTAGCAAGGAAATGGGAGATTGGAGAATAAAAGAAGGAGGACATCCAGTCTCATCGCATGAGCACGCAGAGATGAATGGAGCACAGACGTGGAGACGCACAAGAAACCGTTGCAAAAAGTGAGAGCCAGCGCGTTCTCAGCAGTAGAGTGCTATTAGCACGGAGAAGTTTCGTGTCATTCGGCCTTCGTGGGTACACTGCTAGTAAAAGCGAGCTGGGATGCGACGAAGGACAAGGCGTGAACGCGGAAGAAAAGCCGAAACACGGAGAACACGGCATATTCAATCTCCGACTGAAACACAATGCGCTACGTCGGGCGGCTCAGCAAAGGTGCGCGAGACGTTACGTTCTCTAAAAACTCGCGGCGAATGCACGCAATTGTGTCGATGTGCGCAGAAGGCGTGCAAATGATAAAATATATACGAATAAATCGGTAACGACGTATGTAAACAGACTAGGAAAAACCATGTAAAGCTACACCCTTTTTCGCTTTGGGTTTTGGGCCTGCACCATCTGAGGCTTGGATGGAACGACGACGTCCAAAGGATAGCCGTTCGCATCGCAGGCCAAGTCTGCCCTCGCACAGTCCGACAGCCACTTGGCAATATCTACACTTTTTCCCGACTCCGACTCCTGCGGTGTAGATAATCTAGAACGTTTGGCGGAACGCCCGGAGTCTGTAGAGGACGAGGACGAATAAGCGAGCTCTGGAACCGGAGCAGACTTCGGAAAGAGGTGGCGGAATTGGTATGGTACAGGCCGACCAAATTGACCGTCATAACAGACTTCGAAGAAGTCAAGCGGCGGGTCCATGTACCAAGGACTGAAGCACCGTCTAATGTTATCCTCGAGAGCAAGCTTACGCGGGACATTCTTGGGAGGATTGACGAGACCATCGCATGCGTACGTGAGGACAAAGAAGGGGTGTGCGTCGCAGGTGACAGTAGGGAAAGCAGCGCGCGGAACTTTCAAAGGAGAGACCCGACCCGTACATGCATCACGGGCGAAGAGGGAAACACCTGGCTTGAGGGGTATGATACGGCATTCGCATGGTTCGAAAGCCATGATCTTCGAGACATCAGAAACAGAGTCGCTCGTGCGCCGAAGTGGATACATACCTCGGTGAAGATTCGTCTTTGCGCAATGGGAAGTTTTTCGTTGCGCTCTTGGAACGCGAGGAGTTCCTTGACGACGTGATTCGGAGGGAGCAATGCTACCTTCCGCGTCGTAAGAGCTTCGTTTAGCTCAGGTTGAACTGGAATAAAATGTAAGGTGCTGTTTTGTTCTGGGAGTCCTGCCGCGTACCTCGAAGGAAATTACCATCTAGGTTGAAGTATGAAATCATTTCACCCCGGTTCAGACCCCATAAGAATTCGAAAGAGTCGATCTGTATAATTGAGTCGGCATTTACAAGCTGGGGGCAGAATCTGAACATACCATTAAGTTCCTTGAATGCATAATGGGAACGTCGATGGGATCCGTAAAGGTGCGGCAGATATTGACGTTTTCGAGAGGGATAGACATTGTGAATGCTTGCGGCAGGTCAAAGATGATGGTAGAAGGCAGACGAGCCAGTGCGACTTATTAAACAAAGGCGCATCACGTGATGTTTGGTTCAATTTGGCCGTACATTGCCTGTTCTGCGACTGTCAGGGTTAACTCCATTGTCTCCTCCATTCGGAAAATGCCATTCACTGGCCATTGTTCGTATTTGTTCCATTGACCGCCTGACGATAATCTTATGGCGCCATGAGCGAGCCAATCCATTGATTCATCCAAAATTGGTATTTCGGCGTGCTGCCATTGTCTGCCTCGCCGTAGTGCTGCATGTGATGGCTCTATCTTGGCGCAGTACAAAAGCTTTGAACAAGGGACATTTCTCTTTCATTTTCCCCCACTTCTCTCTGTGCGTGGCGCAGGCGCCAACCTCTCCCGGTGATGGCCAAGAAGAAGACTCTACGATCTCAACCACCCACCGGATCTACTAAAAGCCTCTACGAATCCCCACCCCCGATACCCCCGCGGTGGCCTTTCGTCCCGGCGAGCAAAGAGTCCCGATGATGATTACGATCCAATTCACGAAAAGGATGATGACCCAGAGAGTCTTGACGACGTGTATAAGAGCCCAAACCGGAACATAAAGTGGCGCGAGCGGGTTCAACAGGAAGCCCGGGATGCCGTTCTCGAGGGGTCAGTTCATGGAGACTGCTGTGCGATATGCGGCAAATATAACCACGGCGGAACTCATACGCTGGCACATCTTCTCGATCGGTCTCTTGGTAAGGAGAAAGAGACGGCAAGCGCCAACGTTTTCCACGGCTTTCCCGGCCTTACTGACACGCCTACAGATAGAAAGATTGGAGCGGAATTGGGGTCTAGAGAAAGAGACATTTTTCCTTCACTCCCGTTCCAACATGTTCATCCGTAAGCTCTCATCCTGGCGACACAAAACTTTGATTAAATATCGCCCTAGTTCGCCCCAATTGCCATGCGGACCTCGATAGCGGTGTTTTTGGAGTCCTTCCCCAACGCCCACGATTGACACCATCGAAGACTTCACGAAGTTGACCCTCAAGAAGCGTGCACAGAAGCCAGCAAACGAGGTTCGCTCTTATACACCTGTTAACATTCTGCTCAATATAGTCAGCTATTCGAGTTCGACCAAGACAATCCTATCAAGCACCGCCTCATTTGCCTTGATTGGCCAGAGAACTATCCCCTGCCAGTTTATGTCGTCGGCAAGAACGACAAGGTCAAGATCAAGGCGCTCTACCCTCCTTTCAACCAGAGGCTACTCACGCACATCGAGCTACACGTCAATCCATTCTACCTGATCTGGAATCTTGGTCGTAAGCTCGTATCCCTCGACCCGAGATCTCTCGATGTGCCTCCCCGCATCATCGACGACTTGTTCCGTGTTAGAAAGCTCTTCCTTGCTTGGCGCGCCGATCCACCTCCAGAAGAACTGCGACGCTCAAAGCGCGTGCGCACGGCGTCGACTGCGAAAGAGACGTCCGCCGTTGCTCCACCAGATGCTAAGCGCGCTAGATCCTCGCGAAGTGGTGCAGCCTCCTCTCGACAGTAGACTCTGGAGCTTACGACCCTTTTCTCTTTTATGTACATTTTCTCTAACCATCACAGCCCACTCATTCCATTCTCATTCTTCTCATTCTTACCAAAGTCTCTCCCTCGATGTTGTTCGCTGTACTGTTACTCATGATAATGAGATATCGTTTACAACACACGAAGTAAGATTGATAGCGAAAACAAGAACGGCTTAATACTGTCAAAAGAAAGAGCTAAACACCTGCGAATAACAGACAGACTGCGATGACACACATATAAGCAACAATCCCAAATCGAAGCGACATCCACGACCAATTCATTCTTCGTCTTCAACTCGGCCGCAAAGTACGCCTTCGCACCGCCTACACCCCTCGTCCTCACCACCATCGATATCCTATCATAGGCCGCAGGCCCATCGCACCGCCTCACCCTACAGACGAAATTCCTCTTTTCCGTATACACCATGAGATCGCCTTGTGAATTTTCTGCAGCCGTCGGCAAATCTGCGAACACAGCATACGGTACCTGCACCTTGATGATAAGGCCCTTCAGTAGGTTACGCGGCGTGCGAGCACCACGATGATGCGCTGCGGGCGTTTCGGGGGCGGGAATATCCATGGCGTCGCGAGCGAACTTGGCAGTCGGAAACAGCTTGTGGCGCGCATCGTAGAATGGCTTGAGCGTCACCGTGCTGCCTTTATGGCAGTTCGGCTTGTGTGCAGGCCAATGAGAGCCTGAATCATACATATATTAACGTGAATGGAATAGAACGAAGCGAGTACGTACGCTGACAAGTCGTAGAGCAATAGCGGACGGTGTGGCATTGACTGCATATCTTGAGAGACGTATCCCGCTTGGAGCAATGATCGCAGGCGTCAGTATCCATTGGCTTCGCGTTCCCAGTCCGTTTCCGCATCCATCGCTGCACCGTTGCGGTGACTTCTGGACCACATTTGAGCTGGAAGTTGCTTGCCGTCCGCATCAGAGATCTCCACGTCGGCGCCGAACTCCATGAGAAGGTCGATGGCCGGGATGGAGTTTTTCATGAACGCGTTTAGCAGGGGTACCGACCCGAAGCGATCTTGGTGATTCGGATTCGCGCCGGACTGGAGGAGGAAGCGACATAGCTCGATAGGGGGAAGCTGCATGGTCCCATGGCTCAGAGCAGTATATCCAACGATATCCGGCAGGTCTACAGATGCCCCGCATTTGACGAGATATTTGAGGGCTTCAAAGTGGGGAAGGTTAGACGAGTCGCCGCCGTGGAGCGGACGGATACGCTGCGCGCCAGCCATCACGAGTGATATGTAGCCGAACTTGTAGGGCGTCTCTGTTCCTTCGAGATCTGGGGCCGTGCCAGCTTCGACTGCCTATGTAGGGTGTTTGATGAGACAAACCATAAGCAAACGTATTCACACACCTTTATAACATCCTCCGCCCTCCCCCAGTAGCAGCAGTATCCAAACCACGTGAGCATCGACGCGTTGAATGTCCTGGAATTGTCTACGTAGAGGTGTCGGAGGCGTTGGCCTTGCATGCCAAGAGTAAGGAATTTCGCGGGCTGGTCGATGAGCTTTTGCATTTCTTTTGGGACTTTGAGTCCTCCGCTACCATCTCCTCGGTGCGTGTTTTGCGTAGAGGCCTGTTGGTAGAGAAACTGGGACATCCGAGACTCGAGATCGTGTAAAGAAGGAAGCAAAAAGAAAGAGACAGCCGCCGATCGCCCCAAAGGAATTACTATAAGCGTGGGAATATATATGCCGCCGGCATCCCTAACCCTACGTTTCGCTCACGGCCACGAAGTCCCCATGGTCTACTGGATATGGACCTTATGCATCTCAAAACGGTTCTCAAGCCACTGTACTGACCTATCCTACAGTCTCTCAATAGGACTGGCACCTCATCGAAACGGGAACCAGCAGCTTTTTAGTTGACTCGAATTGTCCATCATGAAGGCGAATTAGCTTCGTCTGTGATTTTACTTTGAACTTGGTTGTCGGTCTTATGAAATCTTTAGGACCTACGACGGGGCCGTGACTCAGATTTACCATCGCCACTCCAGGGCCACTTGTCCTAGCGGAGGGCGCCTCATCCACAAACGCGCAGAAACAGTTTTTTGCAGACCAGGTCGATTATTAAATCCTCAGTCGAACTATTTGCATGCGGAGTAGGCTGTAGTGGAGAGGCGACTTGTCCTATCGGATCAGTGCCTCAATGAATGACAATGGAATCTCTGCGTGAGTTGTTTTTAGCTTTGCGCACATGGCTCGGGCGTAGGTCGGAGTGGCAAGTTGTCCTCAGGGCAATGGCAGTGTCTTTTATCTCTGGTGCTTGGGGACCGTCAGACTGCTTTCTTGTGCAATGGAACGGATTCCGTAGACTGGTCTCCGTCGAAATCGCATTGGAAGTGGGACATCAGATTCATCGCACATCCCCCGCAGCCGAGTCGCGCGAGCAGTGGTTTCCATGTTGCCGGTGGTTCGACTTATGAAGATGTGTCCCTCTCGGTCACCTCTCCTTGAATTGGCGCCTCCATTCTGTTCACGCGCGACGGTGACCTGCATGGTGCGTTATCAATTTCTCAACTTGGATTGTCCGTGATGCCCGATACCTTCGTTTGACACCAGGAGTTTCAACGTAGATGACAGACCAAGTCGTCTCCCATCAGCCATGTCCAGCACACGCACGCGAAGAAGACCCTCACACACTAGAGAAGGGTTCCCAATTGACAGCGGAACGCGCTCTGGAGGACACTTCCTGCACCATCAATCCTGCTCCTCGAATCGGGTGGGACTAGTCTCGAAACCCGACTGAGTGAGGTGTATGAAGACAGTCGTTCCTACCACTACTAAGTCTGGAGTTTGATGGGGGACCCTAGTAGGAGCTGCCCCATCATTTTTCCCGGCATATCGGCGCGCTCGGCATTGAGCTTTCAAGAGTCGTGTGGCTGTGCTATCTAATCTGTCTTTCACACTCGTACAAGTACACGTCTCAATATCTTCACGGACGCGTTTATTTTTGTCGCGATGCGGTCCGATGATGAAGATGGATCATCACAGACCTCGCACGACCCTCAGGACCGCGTATTGCCTGCTACTCCAGCCCCACTGCCACTGGGGATGACCTGGACTCCCCTCGCGTCACCAGCTACTGCTTGGACAGGATATCCTACTCCTGGGGCATCATACTATTCCTATTACCCATATTACCCTCCCATACCCCCATCCCCTTTGATCTCTAGTGGTTCCATGTCGGTCATCAGAGCGGCTTCCAACAAACCTTCTCCATCCCGGGACGACCTCGCTATCGCGTTCGCGGGGAATCTGTTTGACGGCCTTTTTACGCCTGCGCCTCCTGGACGGCGTAGTCGCGCTAAATTCAAGTGGCCGCGGCGCCAAGTTACGACTGAAGAACGCCTACTCGTTGCGTTCCGCGCTCTAGAGATGCTCGGTTTCCCCACTATCGGCGCCTTCATATCCTGCGTTGTTGGTGAGAAGTTCAGTGTACATCAGGAAGTGGTTCAGACCGTCGCTTCCTTTGTACAGTCTTCTGAAAACAACACCGACAATCACCCTCATCGTATCGTCGATATGATTTACCGACACCATCAGTCTCAATCATATCAAAATCGCCGTCCCGACCCCCCACACTACTTCTCTTCTCTTTCGTGTAAGGAAGATACATGAGCGGTTCAGCCCCCGTCGATTATGTCGACTCCGGAACGATATAAAAAGTATCGGATGGACTATGCGTGAACAGAGGGAGCTGATCTCCGAAGTTTCCAAGTAACAGGTTGCGAGACGCTCTCAGTGCACGGCACCACATTTCCACAGGCGTGCCGTCTATACTCCCCGCACTATTCAGACAACCATAAACGCCGCACGGACCTATCGCAACGTACCCCCAGTGTTTATTCGCGCTTAGGAAGGGTAAACGCAATAGCTACGCATCTAAGGATACAATCAGCGCGACCCCAAATGGGCATCGATGACGCTCTGGGTTGACTTATCTCATACCTTTATGGCGCGCGAGAGGCAGGACCATGTCATGGGGCAATCTGAATCCATCTTTTGCTCTATCACCGTCGCGTCCATCATCTGGCCGGGTAGAGGAAAATGCAGGCGACTTGGACTTTGTGGAGCAGGTATACCGCTTGGTACCGCTACCATCACCAAAGAAGCGGCCTATGATCGCTGCTAGCATAACCCAGTCCGTCTTCCCTACTCATCCATCGCGTCGTCTCACTCGCGTACTATCCAGACCTCTACATTCCTCCTCCACGCGTCGGGCGACAAGCACATGATCGAGAGTGTGAGGAAGACGGTGCCCACGGCGGGTGTGCGCGGTTGCGCGGGGAAGCGTGGAGACTGGCCTTGCCGGGGAGTATGCTCCCCAGAGAAGAGGCTCAAGAGGACGTCCTCCGCTTCCACCGAGTCGTCTCCTTCTCCTCATCCTCGCCGCTAGATGGTCCGCGAAGAAGGCTCTTTGTCTCTCCTACGTGGAGTCACGCCCACCTTCGCCACCACCATCTGCTCCCCCGCCGCGAGCGTCACGGGAGTACCTAGAGACACGCTGCCACTACACACTGCTGGAAGACATGTTTAGTTATACTTGTTGAGACCGTGTCCGTTACAATCAGGAATTGATAGAGAGATTCGTTGGTCGACGCACTATTTTGCTAGCGGGAACACCTACCGCAACCGCGTCATCTAAGGGAATGTTTCGTCAGAGGAAGAGATGATCCGGCGCTTGATACTCAGGTATCGTAGGAAGAGGAATGAGATCGTTGTTCCTCAAGCACTGACCAGAGAAGTTCGCCGCAGAATATCCTTTCCTGGTTAAATGCAAACCAAAAATGGTGCTATCTGTCTTCAAGAGATCACTAGGCTCCGCGCTTTGCATGAGGCGCCGATAAGCCAGGAAGCCTCGAGTCGAGGGAGTTCCCGCTCAATAGACAACCTCCTCCAATTCACGCTATGAGAGCCGTCCGCCTAACGCTACGGCCATCATAAGGCTACGAGCGGGGCCCCGCGATTTTACCGTGGCCGCGACCGTGCAGGCTCACGGCTGCACGGTAGCACAGCCACAGCCCAACTTGATCTCTCCTCCCAGTCGCCTAGAGCGTCTACTTTCTAGGCGGACAAGTCATGTCCTGTAAATAGCTTGAGTGAATGTACCTGTAATCAATGAAAAGAACCCTGATGAAGCCCAAAAATCACCAAATACCGTCGAAGTCCTCCTAGCCAAGAGTGCCGTGCGCACGGTAGACCCTGCAGCCGCCACGGTAGCACGGTACTCACGGTAGCGGCCACGGTTGTCACCACGGTAGCGGCCACGGCACAGTCACGGTCACCACGGTAGCGGCTGTGGCTTGGGCACGGTTGCACGGCACTCTTGGCTTTCACGGCACTGACACGGTAGCGTGACAGGTGCGTGATAACGTGTTACATTGGCGTTACGTTTGCGTTACCGTCTGGACTCTGACTCCCGTATCCTTCTCGATCTACTCGCCGATTAGGGATTGGTACTACATCGGTGAATATGTGCTTAGAGGTATGTCTACCATTGTCTGGTACTCTAAATCTCCTAACAAAAATTCAGCTTCCACCTTTCGACTATGTGTACAGAAATCTACTGGCGGTGACCTCGTCATCTTGCATCAAGTGCGACCACAGCATGCCAGGTGCCGTAGAACTGAGCCGCAGATGCAGCGATTGGATAACTACTTCTCGCGAAACTTTGTCTTTGTCTGAGGGCGAATAAGGACTTTGCAGTTCTATTTCGTGAACTGGATGTACCCAGACACTTCCGTGTAGCTGTCTTTCCTTCCTGTCAAGTCGCCGCTGTCTTCTCGTGCGCTCGATCACTGCCCCCAACAACCGTCAGCCAGGTTCTTCGTCTTTGCAAACACCTCATGTGAGATATTGAGCGAAAAGTTTCCATCTGAATATCCGTCCTACATCTCCCCCAGATTCTCGCTTTTCATGTAGAGACGAGCAGAGTTGACAGGTTCCTCGCCCTCCGGGGTTTTGACGGTGGGTAGGCGTGCATCCGGGGTTTTGGATGCAAAGATGAGGTGAACACTCTTACTAGCGTGAGGTACCTGGTACGCGGGTCGACGAGGCCGGTTTCGGGTGCTGGGATCGAAAATTCAGGTGAATATTGTGATCAGGAGCCCTCGTTGGTACTGGAGACACAGGACATGACTTCTTCAAACGTCGAGAGTGATGTTCCGTGTCGGACTCTGAATCGCTCTCAGGTAATGCGTGCTTTATCCGTTTTACACCAGGTTTTCGCGCCTTCTTTACTGGTACATAAACACCATTGCGCAGCTTGAATACGGGCGAGGAGGAACCGGAACGAGTATCAGGAGGAGATTGTGGTCGTCTCGTAGAATTACGGGGAGCCGAGGGAGCGGAAGAATGATCTGGGATTATAGAGGGCATAGTAAACAATGTTTCAGAGCTAGAAGCGTGTGCGAGACCAGGTGTATAGGCGATAACACAACTTAATGTGGGTTAGGAAATGTAGTTGAAGTCGAACTTGACACACCGGTTGATCCATCATAAATGGGAAATGAGGCACGACAACTCTCGTATGATTAGTTATTGTAGAATAACTGAAATTGGTCCCAATAACTAAAATCGGCGTGAAACTTGACGAAATAGGTTCATCAAAAACTATAGTTGGCAAAGTTCAAGTTCAATAACTGAAATGGGCAGCACCGTGCCACGCCTGCTCCAGGAACGCGGCCGCCGGAGTGCGCTCTATCATGGCGCATCAACCCGCCTCTTCGACTTAGCGCCGGCTGCTGCGTGCGAAGGTTTAGTCTATCACTCGTTGAGGAGGAGGTTTGCTGACCGGGAGGAGTGCAAGCCTGTGGCAGGAAAATGCATGTAAGTAGGGTGTTTACATTCACCGCGGAGTCATCCGTTAACAAGGGACCCTGCGTGGTGTGTTGGATCGCACAATCAACAGAAGCGGCGGGAGATGTCCAGCTTTAGAAATGCGCGCGCGGAGTAGTGGTAGGGCGGGCTGGTCTTGCTGATTTCAGTTATTGCGCCCATCAGTGCCAACTTTAGTTATTGCAACTATAACTAATCTTACGATAGTTGTATATACTCTACAGTGCTGGCTGAAGCAAGCTAGAATCCGACGAACGACAAGGCGGACAAGGAAGAGAAGCCGCACGTGTGGGAATATTTAATCTCCGAATGAAAATGTTTGAGGTTGCAGCCCCAGGTATATTTCCGTTCAACAACCTCGACTCGTCGTTGCATAACATTCGAAAAGTTATTCCTTCATTTATAGCTCCTACAAAATCTTAACACTGTGTAAATTATAGATCTGAAATGGACGCCATACCGAACGAAATCCTCTTGGTCGCACGCTCTTTCTCGGAACACAGTACGGAATGCCCATGCCATCATGCTGGGCACCGGCGCCCCCTTTCCTTGCCCAACTCCCATCTCTGGACAGCCACACCGGTTACCCGTCGGGCCTTCCTCAATGCACCCACCACGAAATTGTTCCTAGTTCTGTGTCTTCTCCGAGGCCACTTGTCCTATCGGAACTGCGCCTCATGCATGAGCAGGTGGTTTTTTTGTGGACATCAGATCGAAGATGCGTCGCGTTCTCGAATTCTCATTGCAGGTGATGGAGGCCGTATGTCCTACTGGAACGATTGCTTCGTAGAGGGGAGTCAGTGTGCGAAAACTTTTTATTTTCATTTTGGTTTCTGCTCGGATGACTCGGTATACCAGGCTCTTCTTGCTGTCATCCTGCACCATGTGTAATTCTTTTACCTGTCGCACTCTGTGTCTCGAGGAAGCAAGGTGCGATTCGTGCTCTCTTCCATGGGAGGTGCGACTGCGGACTTAGGTAAGACTTGTTGGATTGGCAACGGCGCGAATGGACCATTGGCGTTTATGCGGACGGGTTCTCATGACGTGAGTGGGAGGAAGTTCAAGTCTATTTCATTGAGACCTCTCCTTGGCTTGTGGCGCCTTGGCTTATCGGAACGGGCGCCTCATAGTACCAGCGTGTGATTGATGTATTTTTGGGTTTCAATGTGTACAACTCTGACGAGGTTAGTGAGTACAAAGCCGCTCCGTCGTGGCGTGCTTTGTGCAATTCCCTGGTGCTTATTCTACCTAGTACCCACGAGGCCACTTGTCCTATCGGAACTGCGCCTCATGCATGAGCCGGTGGTTTTTTTGTGGAAATCACACTGAAGATGCGTCGTGTTCTCGCATTCTCATTGCAGGTGACAGAGGCCGTATGTCCTACCGGAACGATGGCTTCGTTCGCAGTGCTTCAAGGACTCTCCCCCCAAGTCAGTGGCATGAAAGAGACGACGAATCGCACCTTGCTTCCTCGAGACACAGAGTTCAATTACAAATTGTGCAGCAAGACAGCAAGAAGAGCCTGGTATACCCAGCCGGAAACTAAAATGAAAAAGAGTCTTTCTATGCCACTACAACGTTTTACTGATGTGCGTTTATGCGGACGGGTTCTCATGATGTGAGTGGGAAGAAGTTGTCTATTGCATTGAGATCCCTCCTTGACTCGAGGCGACTTGGCTTAGCGGAACGGGTGCCTCATTGGGTTCCCATGTGTACAACCCTGACGACGTTCGTGAGTACCAAGTCACTTCATCGTGGCGTGCCTTGTGCAATTCCCTGTTGCTTATTCTACCTACTAGCCAAATGCGAAGCAGATACGAGGCGACTTGTCCTATCGGAATGGCGCCTGATCCATAACACTGACAACATCATTTTTTGATGGAGCCTTTAACGAGGACAGAGTTCCTTCTGCGGCACTAGCTGAGTGTTCGTCTTCATCTGCAGCAAGATCTGCAGGGTAGGCTGGATTGGTTTGTCAATTGGTTTTATATCGCTCATGGTAATCAACGAACAGAGATGCCTTGATTCTGATAGTAGACCACTGTTTGAACTTTGGTTGAAGAGAAGGCACCGTGTCCTACCGGATATGGCGTCTCTATATTGATGAGATTGTTTTCACTTTTGGTGTGTAGCACGGCAGATGGCTTCTTTTGCTTTCGATGGCGACATTACACGGCCGCGCACGGGCCATATCACAACCGAGGTCAACGCCCCTAGGAATATTGAGGAGGGGTAAACACAATCACTACGCGTAATACAGAGACAGATAGTCTGAGGTGAAGCTAGGGAATGCGGGCCCATACAATCAGCGCGACCCCAAACTGGATATCGATGACGCGCTGCATTGATTTACCTCATACCTCCAAGGCGCGCGAGAGTCAGGACTGGCATGTCATGGACCAATCCGAATCCCGAATGCCCCGCTTCGTTTTGCCATCTTCTTTTCTATAACCGTCGCATCACCCGGCCGGGTAGAGGCAAAGGCAGGCGACTTGGACTACTGCTCGATGCAGGTGTAAATGCTCGCTTGGTACCGCTACTACGACCATAGCGTCACCATAGAAGAGTCGGCTGTACCCATTCTGGCTGGGCTACCATCGCTGCTAGCATAACCCAGTACGTCTTCCCTACTCATCCATCTAGATTCCACCTCCAAGCGTAGGGCGACAAGCGCATGAGCGAGAGTCTGAGGAAGACGGTGGCCACGGCGGGTGTGCGCGGCTTGTTCGACGGCATCAAGTGTGGAGACTGGCCTTGGCGGGGAGTATGCCCCCAGAGAAGAGTACGTCTTCCGCTTACACCGAGTCGTCTCCTTCTTCTCGTCCTCGCCGCTAGATGCTCCGCGAAGAAGGCTCTTCGTCTCTCCTACGTTCACGCCCATCGTCGCCACCGCATCTACTCCCCCGCCGCGAGCGTCCCGGGGATTACCTAGAGACACGCTGCCGCTTCCCACAGACGGAAGACGCGGTTAGTTATACTTCTTGAGACTGCTATAAATAATCATGCATAGGTCGGCGCACTGTTTTGCTAGTGGGGCGTCACGCTCATAATGCCCATGTACGATTTAAACACATGCCGCATCCGCGTCGTCTAACAGGGCACATGGTGTCAGAGGAAGAGATGATCCGGTGCTTGAAACTCAGGTATCGTATCCGTAGGAGAAGCGCGAGCAGGGGAAGAGGATGAGATCGTTGTTACAATGTTACAATGTTGTCGTCGATCTCAGTCCAAGAGTCCGGAGGTCATGGATCTGGATCCTTCTGGTGATGAAGACAACAGTCCAAGTGGCGGTGATGTCTCCATGGAGGACGGCACGGCCCGCACCAAAGGCAAAGGAAAGGCCAAGTCCAAGTCCAAGAGGGCTAAGAGGGCGACAGTGACCAGCGAGCAGTCGGCAGCTGATGAAAGCGACACGCCGACTGTGCTCGAGGTCACCCAAGCCGACCGTGATCAGCTCGGTATGTCTCGATAGTATCAGAAAACAACTTACTGATCAAGTATCCAGATGCCGCCCGAAAAAAGTGGACCTCCTCGATTTATGTCTTCTACGAGGAGCCGGTCGTCGCCATCCACAATGGTCGCAAGGCCCACATGTTCAAGTGTCGGGCGCGGGGCTGCACCTACTCCGTACCGCGTTATCAAGATGTAAAGCCGAAGGATCGCAACTCACCGAGTAATTTGCGTACGCACTCGAAGTCGTGCTGAGGTGAGTCGATTGTCAAGGAGGCCGACGGGACGAATCGTGAAGGCGCAGAAAAGGCCCTCAAGAAACACGACAAGCATCCGGACAAGGATATCAAGTCGTTCTTCAGCGAGCAGGCCAGGCGGAAGGGCATCAAAACATTTTCCACCCGTCCAGATACGCCTGCAGAGGCACGGTCAGTAATATCCGCCTTCTTCGTATCAATCTTCGCTTACCTAGTCATCCAGAGCCAAGACAGCATGATGGTGTGCTGAAGACGGGTGGCCGTTCAACATCGTCAAGGACAGGATGTACGTAGACATGCAGAAGACCGGGCGGCCCGAATACTACATCCCTCATCCGACAACGGTCTCGCGCGACGTCAAGACAGCTTTCGCACGAACAAGAACAGAGATTGCACACCTGCTAAAGGTAAGTTATATTAGTGGCCACAACAACTTGAATAACACTTGACGTACCAGGATTACGATGGTGATATCAGTTTCGAGTTTGATGGGTGGACGTCGGAAAATCATGGCGCGTACGGAGCTCTGTGCGCAGATATTATCGTCGACGGCAAGGTACAAACTATACTGATTGATTTCATTGAGATCGCCAAGGTATGTTCTACAGCAGCTCACCTTTCATATCTGATAATCCCGTCAGCGCCATACGGGCGAAGAGCTTGCTGAAGAGATTGCCGCCGTCTTGAGTTTGGGCTTGAGGATAAGGTCAGTTTATACCTCAATTTCAATCAAAGAACAACGAAAACTCACCCTTAGCTATACAGATGCTGTCCATCACCATGGACAACGCGTACAACAACGACACGTTGACGACAAAGCTCGGCGAACTCATCACGACCTTCGGCGGCGACTCTCAGCGTACGCGATGCTTTGCGCATACGCTGAACCTTGTGGCGAAAGCATTCTTGCGCCTGTTCGAGCCGCCAAAGCCAAAGAAAAAGAAGGCCAAGAAGTCGAAAAAGCGCGCTGATAATAACGGCGAGGGTGACGATAATGCAGACGATGACGGTGTGGAGGATGAGGATGACCAAGAAGATGACTTAGCCCGAGCGGCTCGAGAGCTAGACCAGCTCATGACGGAGTTGGAGGAGGAGGATACGGCTGAGAAAGACGACGTCGAAGGTTTGATTGACTTGACGCCCAAGCTCACACCCGAGGCACGAGCGGCGTTAGAGGAAGAACTGAAGCCCATTCGACGGGCACTGATCAAGGTGAGCCATTCATTCTTATTCGCTTTCCCACGCTATCCCCACTTGAACGTGTTCTTACACACGTTATCCCCGTTGTATCTTCTTCTTTCCCGTATTATCCCCGTTGTATCTTCTTCTTTTCTATTATCTCCACGGACATCGGTCATCTACGAGTCCGTGTCTCTTGGCGTCTTGTCTTCATGACGGCGTCTATCCGCAGTGCTCGCTTGTCTTCGTGACGGCGCGTATCCTCAGTGCTCGCTTGTCTTCGTGACGGCGTGTATCCTCAGTGCTTGTCTGCATGCAGCTTCTCTGTGTGCTGTCTTCGCGATAGCATGTTTTCTTGGTTATCTTTGTGATGGCCTGCTGTCTTTGCGACGGAATATTGTCTTGCTTGTGTTTGCGGCGGTATTTGATGATTATCTTACCATTGGTCTCAGATTCGTGCCCTCGCTTTCAAGATCATTAACTCGTCGACACGACTGCTTCCAGCTTGGAAGGCCTTTCTTGTGGCTCGCGGCGAGAAGGTTCTCATGATTCCACGAGACGTTCGTACGTGATGGAATTCTACGTACGACATGCTGCGCTTCGTCCTCGCCTCATCGACGACTTCACCGCAGTTGCCGCAAATGGCCTACGCAAATTCGAGTTGATTGAGGACGAGTGGGAGATTGTAGAGTCGATTTGTGATGTTCTAGAGGTGTGTTTTCATCCCAGTTGTCGCCGAACTCTCAGACTTTATTTTTCTTAGGTTCTGAAGGAGGGTACTCTGCTCTTCTCCAAGAACGAGCCTCGTCTTGCCGATGTTATTCCCGTGATGGACGTTGTCGACGATGTCTTCTCGACAATGCGCGTTGAGAAGCCGGACCCCAAGGACGCTACGCGCACGATAGAGAAAACTCTCTCGACTTCGATTCAGGCAAGCATGGCCCTCGGACGCCGTACTCTCAACAAGTATTACCGGTCTACCGACGACTCAGATGTGTATCGTATCGCCATGGGTACGTGTGTGACCTTCAACTCATATATTAACGGACTGATTTCTATATAGTGCTGCATCCGGAGTACAAGCTTAAGTACTTCCGAGACCACAACTGGGAAGAGTCTTGGATCGACGAGGCCCGGACCATCACACGCGCTCGATACGATGCGCGTTATGCCAACCGAGTCGATCTCTTACCCAAGACGGCTCAAAAACCCGCGGACGAATCTGATACGGTACGCTTTGGTTTATTAGATGCTGACTTGACTTAATGTGCCCTTACAGAGCCAGTTGAGTATGTTTTCACTGCGCCGCCGTGCTGAAGCATCCGACGACGACGATGACGATGAATTGGAGCGGTACCTCACTATGAAGACGGTCCGTTGCGACAATGTCATTGATTGGTGGATGAAGCACCGGCTTGAGTTCCCTCGGTTATCAAGGATGGCTCTCGATTATCATACAATCCCAGGTGAGTCGGTGTTGTTCCATGTCTTCGCTTGCACTAATATTTGATCATCTTCGCAGCAACATCAGTCAACGTGGAGCGCGTATTCAGTCGTGCGCGTCGACTTATTACATGGGAACGGAACCGACTCAGTTCTCAGAGTATCCGTGCGCTGATGTGCCTTGGAGCTTGGAGTATTCTCGGGTATGTAAGTAATGATGTTCTGTTAGATATTACGAAGGGCGGTGCTGTCCGTGTCTCAAAGGAAGACATGGACAAGGATGATATTGATTTTGAGCCCGGATACGATACAATAGTACTTACAGACAGCGACGATGAGTAGAGTAGTCAAATATCAAGTGGTTTATACATCTGTGCTATGGTGGAGTAAGGTTTACTGGGCGGGTTACGGTATGTGACGGTATACCGTATACCGACCCGCACCCGCATACCATCGGGTCGGTATGCGGTATTGGCGGGTCGGGTAGACGGAGTAAGGCCGTTACCCGCGGTATTACCCGGGCTATTCCTTAAGGAAATTGCGCTGAGGACAAGGCACGCCGGCAGGTGTAAGTACTGCCCTACGCATGAGCCATGTACGCAAAGTAAAAGCAATTCTGCAGAGGAATACCCGTGCCCCACTGAGGCGCTGATCCGATAGGACAAGTCGCCTCTCCACTACAGCTGACTCCGCATGTAAACAGTCGACTGAGCATTTAATAACCGACCTGGTCTGTGCAAAAACTCAAGTGATGTGATCAATGCATGAGCCCCCTTTCCGATAGGACAAGTGGCCTCAGCGAAGAAGATAAGGAAAGTAGAGGAAGCTTGATGAATGCTTTCAGAGGGGACACAAGAGGGTAGGGCTCTCCACCGTAACCGTACGATACGGTTTACGGCTCGGTTCATACGGTATATCCGTACCGTACCGTAAGGCGCCTTGACGCGCTCCTTACGGTTACGAGTACGGTACGGCATGATGCTAGAGAGGCGAGGAGGGACCATGAGCATCATCAGTGGACACCGAACGACATAACCTACCTCAGAGTAGTGAATAGCCCGGGTCGGAGCACCCGGTCCGGGTCACGGATGCGGGTGTGTCAGGGTCCGGGTAGGGGTCTCGGTCTGAGAACCCGCGGTGACCCGCGTCACCCTTTCTTACCCGTGCCGTGGTCCAGTTGGACCACATGTCATAATGCAATTAGAGTACATATATTTTTATCAAATTTATCAAATTTATTTGGGCTCAAACGAGCCCAAAGTCGTCGAGAAACGACGTGGCGGAAGAATTTCTGTGATCGCCGAGCTGGCCGATCGTGCCGGCAGTTGCCGGATAACGATCGATCCACTCAGATTTCGGTGCTCTCTCTCTTACCACCACAGCACGACCTTCGTGTCGTGCTCGTCGGCCCCAGAAAGTTTTCTGGGGCTTCTCTGATTTGTTTTCTTACTTCTGCTTCGCTCTCCTGGCGCGGCTTGGCTTTGCGCCAGCTGCTACGCCCTTGGATATGTTCCGGGGTGATATCTTGCGCTTGTCTTCGCGACGGCGCCCTTTTGGACTGCGTAAGCCCTCAGGACGAGGCCGCCTTGCTCTTGGACATCGAGCGCCGACTTGACTTGGCTCGGCGCCCGCCGCTTCGCCCTCGGATACACTCCGGGGCGTATTCTGGTGTTCGTCTTCACGACGACACCGAATTGACGAGGACGCGCAACGCGTAAGCCCTCACAAGCGAGGCAGCACTTATACTGGATTATGATCTCTGTTTCTTTCCTTTTGGTAGTGCGATCCGAGACGTGTAAGCCCTCTCCACGAGGCCGCATGCACTTTTTTTCGCGTTTGGCTCTCTCGATGAGCAACGCGCACGCGTAAGCCTCCCCCAGCGGAGCTGCAGGCCTCCTGAACAATGGCGACGATCTGAACTTGATGCTGGATTAGCCCCCGCGCATCATATTCTTCCTCAGCAACAAGCGAGGAGCGGGACTTCTGGGCTGGAAGGCATCGCGGACGCATCCAGCCCTGGAAAGTGTGTATCTTTTGATTCTTTTCCCTTCTTTTTATCTCTTCTAACTGCATTTTAGTCTTGTCACTCCCGACCATCATCGTCTCGCTCCCATTCACCGTCTTGCTCCCACCCGCTGTCTTCTTGCTCCCACACCTCCACCCATCATCATGCCCAGCTGACTGTCCCTGTGCCATTGCCCAGGGATGCTCACTGAGCATGAACTATGGGAGGTAATGGTATACGGGTAGTGCTGGCGGGCGATTTGAGTCCGACCCGAGATGGTTTCGGCGGGTAACCCGCACCCGCGCCACGGAACAGGGTAAGTCGAGGGTACGGGTAGGGGTCCAGAACGAAATACCCGCGGGCAACCCGCGCTACTCACTACCTCAGAGTGCCCTTCCATGCCATCACTTGACCAATCTGATCCTCATCGATGTCGCTCCACCGACCCGTATACGGTTTCATACGGTAACCGAAGCCGTCCCGTAACCGACCCGTATCGCTCGAAATTGGGACCCGTATCGTGCCGTACTTGTACGGGCCGTAACAACAACAACAACAACAACAACCACCATCACCGCCACCGCCCCGGATCCCGGCCTCGCTCATTTATGGCTCGTTCGCCTTGAAACTCTCCATTCTTTACTTTTACGCTAATTAACACGCTCTCGTCTTTTCCGGAAAAATTTTCGCCAATGGAAACCCCCACAACGAGTGCGACCATCCCGAAACTGCCCCCGTACCGATCCCCGCCCGCATTCACAGAGCGTCCGCCCTCTCCATCTCAGCAGAACGGCCTTCCCAATGACACTGCGCCCGCAGCCTACGGATGCGAGCTCATTATCCGCGACGTAACGCCCACATCCGGCCTGTCCGCGGCGCAGACCGTTGACGCAGCAATCAAGGCGGCTGCTCTGAACAAGCCGGATGCTTCGACCCAGTACACCTACACCCTGCCCTCCCAGCCAGACTGCCCTCTCTGGCATATCACCCTCCTTCCCACCCGAGCACCCACCGACACGTATTGCTATGCCCGCGTGTCCCAACACGTGTCCGCGCTTGACACACAGCCACGCCCAGATCTTCTCGAAGACTGGTTCGCCCCTCTCCGTGCCTTGAACGCGGAATGGAAGCCGGCTTGGTCGCCCGCTCGCGATGGGCGCGACAAAAAGCATGTGGCTTAAGGTCAGCGGACTATCCGGTAACGGAAAGGATGCTGGCAAGGCCGAACTCGCCCTCGTCACCAAGCAGCTTGACGCGATGAGGATCAAGGTCGCTTCGTACTGGTCTATGGACAGCGGCCGTGATGGCACACTCATCCTTTGCTATACGGCTGATGTCTCCCGCCTCCTCCAACAATTCTTCCTCGACGTCGTCTTACCAACCCCTGCCGACTCTCGTCCCTCTCCCTCACGCCTCATCTTCACCCAGCCCTTTGTCCAGGTACAACCTAAGGGCCCGTTCAAAATGGCGGTTAGAGGGATCTCGCAGTACGACTACACGGTGAAACATACACTGGATCGCTTCTTCAAAAAATTTCATGACGACAAAGGATCAACTCGATTCTCTGACAGTCGCATTGACGGCGACGCCTACATTTTTCGCATGCGCAACTGGGAGGGTTCGCAGTACGTCTTGAACAGCACCCAGTTCTTTGACGAGCACGTCAAGCCGTCAGTCCCCAACGCCGTCTATCCCCGCCTAGTCTACGATATCAACTCCGAGAACTCATGGGTTCAGCGTACCCCCACGTCTGCTATCCGGGAGGCAGGCGGTCATATGCAGACTGCCCTGGATGACATCCACGCAGCGGTGAACTCTCTACGGAAGGATCAGATGGCAGGTTTTGCAGCGCTTGACAGACGGGTTGGATCAGTGGAACAGGCTTTCGAGGGTTTAGCGAAGAATATGGTCGCCTTGACAGACATGACGGTGAAAGCCCAACATTCTATCTTTGGTCTTCACATACGTGGTCAGCTCGCTGATGAACGCACCAGACTCTTGCGTCAGCTCGATCATGTTATCTCGGCACGGTTGTGTACGACTGATGACGCCGTGTTGAATGACTTGAACGCAGAGCTGAAGTCCCTCCACACCGAAATCCAAGCTGTTAATGACAAGTTGGACCATGCAGACAGGGCGATCACAAGCAGTATGGCTCCAGCTTCCATCTCTTCTCCCCAGCCCTGGCGTCCTCCTCCTACTCCCGCTCTCTCTGCTACTTCGCCACCTGTGACACCGACTCCTAAGCGCAAGCGGCATCAGCCGGCTTCGGCTGATGGCTTCTCAGCGACGACGCGGGAAGAGATGGTGACCGAGGATGAGGAAGAGGCGACGATCGTCCACAGCGTTCTTCCTGAGGATACTGAAATGACTAATGCTGTATGTCTGCCTCTCTCTGGTCTTGTCTCAGTCTCTGACGGCGTGTTCTCAGTCTTAAAAATGATTCATATGGTCTCAGCTCTTGGCGTATATACATTTCTCATGCTGCTGCTCGCTCTCATATTTTGGACTACCCGTACTTTACGTTATACATTATTGCTCCGCTCTCCGCTACTTATACCACGTTCGTTTCGCTTTCGTTCTCTGTTTTACTTACTACTGGTCTCGGTTCTAATCTCACCTGTGTCGGCTACTCTTCCAGCTTCGTCTCTCTCAATTTACGCGCTAAACGCTAATGGTCTGGGTCACTCGCTGAAAGTTCACGCTGTCAACACTGCAATTCGGTTTCGCTCACCTGCCGTTTTCGTTATCTCTGAGCTGAAGTCGACAACACCGGTTTCTGGGAAGCTGCCGATGTCTGATTATAATATCTTTGAGGAATGCTCTCAGCCGACCGCTGGTACGTGGAAGTGGGGTGTTGTTGTGGGCGTTCGCAAGGATATTCAGATAATTAATCGTGTTCAAATTACTGATGCTGTTCTTAAGGGTAGGGTGGTTGCCATTGACATAGCTCTCCCAGATGACACCGGCGGCGCATTTCGACATCGTGTCTTTGGGGTATACGCACCGTGGGACCCTGGTGAGAAACCTAGGTTTTGGGCTGCGCTTACAATGCTAGTTCGGTCAACGCCTCATGGCTGGTCTCTCTCCGGCAATCTGAATGCGACGGTGTCTGCTGTGGAACGGGTGAAGGCTGAGGATCGGCAGCCTTTCCTCTCGTTTCTTGAGGGTTGCAATGCGATTGATGTCTGGAGTTTGAACACGGCTCGAACGCGTGATCATGACTGGACCTGCTGCCCAAAGAAGGATGGCAAGAGGGATGCGAGAGAGGGAAATATCATTGACCGGCTAGTTGTCTCCCGCATCTCCACTATTGAAGCTTGTGTATTTGTCGCTGATAAGCCCCAGGAATTTGTGCCCGTTACAGATCATCGAGCTATACTTGGCTATGTCGTGCCTCGTTCAAGCCGCGGAAGTCTGCAGTACAACGATCTGGTACCCAATGTGTCTCGTCCGCGGCTGTGCTTTCCCAAACGGTCTGAACAGAAACTGTTTGAGGTTTTTGAGGAGAAGGCTGAAAAGCGTGCATTAGACCTTTCTCTGTTTGACATAAATGTTAACGACGATGCCTCATGGACTCGCCTGTACGATGGCCTCACGGACATTATGACTAACACGGCTGAGGCCGTCTTTGGTCGTCGTTCATTCAAGCGGAGATCGGGTACCCGCACTCTCACGTCTCCTCGCATCCAGGCTCTCATCAGTGAAAACCGTTTGATTGGTGGTTCCCTTCTGCTTCTTCGCTTTCCCAACACTGCTAGAGTCTCTACATCGACTACTGCTTATCTGCGCACCTTCAGACGACGACTGACACTCACTAATGGCTGGTTAGGACTCGCCTCTGATGCCCTGACTAGGGATGCTCTGACGGCTCGCCGGAAACGCCTTGCTAAGGAGATCTATGCTGCACGAGCTGACGAAGCCTATCGACGCTCTTATGAGTCGGACCGAGCGAAGATCAAGGCGGCGCTCCTTGGAGGCTCTACTAAGAAGCTGATTAACGTCTCTGGAGAGTATGCTGGGCTCCCGCTTATTGTCAACAGGCTGGGTTCCAATGACTTGTTATCGCGGCCCCAAGATGTTAAGGAAGAGACTCGGGCCTATTTCCAATCGCTCTACGACCGACCTGCACCACCTATTATTCCCAAACCGTGGCTGACGTGTGATTCTGTACGCGCTATTCGCGACCGAGTTGACGGGGATCCGTTCCTAGTGAATAGCCCGGGTCGGAGCACCCGGTCCGGGTCACGGATGCGGGTGTGTCAGGGTCCGGGTAGGGGTCTCGGTCCGAGCACCCGCTCTAACCCGCATAACCCTTTGTTACCCGTGCCGTGGTCCACTTAGACCACATGTCATAATACAATTAAAGTATATATATTTCTATGTAAATTATCGAATTTTATTTAGGCTCAAATGAGCCCGAAGTCGTCGAGAAACGACGTGGTGAAAGAATTTCTGTGATCGCCGAGATCGCCGAACGTCCCGGCAGTTGCCGGATAACGATCGATCTCATCCGTTCTCAATTCTTTCCCTCTTACCACCACAGCACGACCTTTGTGTCGTGCTCGTCGGCCCCAGAAAATTTTCTGGGGCTTCTCTGACTTGTTTTCTCTGTGCTCCTTCGCTCCCCGGGCGCGGTTTGGCTTTGCGCCGGCCGCTATGCCCTTGGACACGTTCCGGGCGCATTCTGGTGTTCGTCTTCGTGACGACACCAATCCGACGACCCTCCGCGACGTGTAAGCCCTCGGGACGAGGCCACCATACTATTGGACAGCGAGCGCGAGCTCATAGCGGTACTCGTCTACACGACGGTGCCACTCTCACGGCACTCGTCTACACGACGGCGCCGTTTTAACAAGCACACACGGCGCCCAAGCCCTCAGCACGGGGCCGCCTTATCGCTGGACAGCGAGCGCCACGGCGATGCGATGGATCTGCGGGCTGGACGGCGTCGTGGACGCATCCAGCCCAAAAAACGGTGCACATTTATCTGTCTGTTATATTCTAATGTTCATTTAGATATGTTCACTACTCCTGTCCTGCGTCGCCGCGCTCTCCTCCAACTTGTACCATCTTCTCGCGCCATTCTCCCTTTTCTCCCCCTACATGTTGTGTCCCTTCCCTGTTGCTGTACAACAGGGTGGGCATCAACTGTGTGCGTTATGTGCGTCGTGCACGTCGCTACCCCCTGCGCAATTGCTCGGGGGTCGGCGGCGGGCACGAAGAGACATTCTGAGCTCGACCCGAAACGATTCTGGCGGGTAACCCGCACCCGCACTGCGGGACCGGGTAAGTCGAGGGTACGGGTAGGGGTTCCAACCGAAATACCCTCGGGACACCCGCGCTACTCACTATCCGTTCCAATGGCCCCGTCGCGTGTCCATCCTGGAATATCGCGCAATGCTTCGTAAAGGAAACGCTCGGCCCTCCCCTGGTCCAGACGGTTGGGAAAAATGGTGTGTGAAAGCGCTGAATGACCGAACTCTAGCACTAATCATTACTCTCCACGACTACACCACCAAACTGTCCTGACCTTGCCGTGAGATTGATCGCTGAAGTTGATTGAGATCAAAGTTGATCGCACGGAAACAGTGCGCCGGATGTTGCGGCAATGTTGCCGCCCAATGTTCCAAGTCAACCTTTTCAAAACATCTGGTGGGAGATTGGGAAATACGTGGTGGGTAACCTCATAGACTGTTGTGCATATTTGTGCTATTTTGCATTATAATATAGTATTTATTACAAAGTTATTCTTCCAAATGCTATCTCATCCATGTTTAGTCGCCCGGCAATTGCAGGAAGCTACCAGGCAAACGAATTTCCATGAGCCGAAGTTACAGTATAAGAAATCACCCAAGTCCATTCAAACTCCGCATCAATTTCGAAACCGAACCAAAAGTCCCGATCGGGCAATGTCCCTTCCTCCTTCCCTTCCACCTGCACCAGCTGGCCAACTTCCACTGGCCCAACCGCAAGTCCTCTCGATGGTCGCCCGCAAGGCATTAGAAGAGCCACACGTCAGGACGACTCGGAGCCCTTTACAACGGCTCTTATCCACGAGGGACGATGACTGCACGCGAATGAACAACCAGCACAGGACGAGCGTAACGACCCAATCAGGACCCAATCAGGACGAGGACCGCGACTGTGGACGAGGACCGCGACTGTGGACGAGGACCATGACTGTGGACGAGGACCGCGACTGTGGATGAGGAGCACAGGACGAGCATAACGACCCGATGAGAACCCAATCAAGACGAGGACTGCGACTGTTGGACGTGGACGAGGACCGCGACTGTTGGACGTGGACGAGGACCGCGACTGTTGGACGTGGACGAGGACCGCGACTGTTGGACGAAGACTGCAACTGTTGGACGAGGACTGCGACTGTTGGACGAGGACTGCGACTGTTGGACGAGGACCGCGATTGGGGACGAGGACCGCGACTGCACACCGGACCACAAGCAAATGGGACTTATTGGCGAGGACCACAATAACGACGACGTTGACAAGGAGGAGACCATGGACGAGGTCAGAACATGGGCAAGGATGGCAATCAATGAGGTTGAGGACGAGGATGAGGATAGCGACATGGAGGAGGATGTCGACAAGCCGCGACATTGACGAGGACCGCGGCCGTGATGAGCACCTCGACCGCGACGACCACGATTCTGATTTTCACGACAGCAACGGCGGCGGCGACGACCCGTATCTCCCGCATTTGCAGTATTATAGTACATGTACCCTCTATTTAGTGGAATGACAATGCCAGCTTTTTTCAATCCAAACCACCTGTATGACAAAAATGAAGAATCTGCTAGAGAAGCTCCTGACATGATTGAAAGGAGCATTAGCCAGATGTTGTAGGAAACGTTGCCGCAACCTCACACTCAATTGAGGTTAATTGATTCGATTAGTTGAGGTCTGACAACATTTAGTCGAGATCTGACAACATTGCCGAAATGATGGCACAACATCTTTCCCAAAACGTCTACCAAAGGTCATCCCAACTTGGCGGTGTACATCGTTGAAACGGCGCGTTTTCCCGGTAATATCAAGGACGTGTGGGCAACAGCGCTGTACAAGCGAGGCCTTCGCACCGACCTGTCCAATTATCGTGGGTTGCAGATATCAAATTTTCTCGCGAACTCACCGATGACCTGGCTAAACTACTGCCTAACTCCCTATGTTGCTCGACTCAGTATCATCCCGGAGACGCAAGTCGCGACACAGCAGGGTGTACAGGCAAGAGATCTCATTAGCTTCCTCTCGGGCATTAAGACTTGGGCTCAACGTCACAAAACCGAAGTCTGGTGTCTCAAGCGCGACCAGATGAAGGGCTTTGACTACCTCGCGCCTCAGGGATTCCACGATGCTATCACTGCCTACGGATTGCCCGCCTCGATTATCGAACTCGACCGTGCTGCTCAGGACAATGTTAAATGCTCGATACGGACGGCACACGGCATGACTGACCCAATATTCATCTCTGGGGTAACTAAACAGGGTGGTCCTCTTTCTCCGCTCAAGTCGACGCTGACGACTAGTCTTGGACATCGCTGGCTCTCTGATTTGGCTACTGACAGTGAGGGCAGTCTCCTTCTACGATCTTCGAATGCAGAACGCGGTGATTTGCATCTTCCTAATGATGAAACTGAGCTCAGAATATCGATGGCTGAAGCGATGGACAACTCCTACCTCTTTGCACGCGACGAAGCTGGCCTCATGTACTTCACCCTGGCTATGGAGCGCTTTCAGTTCGCATACGGATGGCTTACTCAATGGAAGAAAACTGAAGCTTACGCACTGGGACTACGACGCGAGATACCCGACACAATTTATATGCCCTCCATCACGAACCGAGCCAGTGTTAGCCCGATGACGATAACTCTTCACGCTGTGCCGGTGGTCAAGGATGAGCTCGAATTTCTGCGCGCTAAGGTTGACGATCCCACTGCACGCTTTAACGAACTGAAATGCTTTATTGACGAGTTTAAGATGCCTAAATTCGCTCTGCGTACACCAATAACCCTTGCTGACTGGCAGTGCTCGATTAACGGCTGCGCCAGTCCACTTGACGGTGCCGGGCTTAGTCGTGGGTTCTCGCGTTATCGTGGGCGTCTTCCAATGGCCTGGATCTCAGCCCAACAGGCGATGGGAAGTTCCGGCGTGAAGTTGGGCCTGCGGTCGACGGACCAGAGTCATGTCCTGCGTGGAGATATGAGTTTGACGCATGTGTCGGCAGTATGTCGTGCACACGGGAAGGACGTACCGCACGGACGTGTTTGGTTGTCTCTGCGAAAAAAGGGGGTGAGTTTACTCCGTCATGCTGGTGAATGGAATGCTCGCACCTTCTCTCCACGCACAGACCCACCGTTCCCTACTCATCGTGCGACTGATCTTGGTGCATCCGTGGCCTGGCAGAGGATGGTCGACATCTTCGAAAATGTCCCGCTGTCATGGTTCTATATCGGATCAGAGGATTTGGTGAGGCCTCGGGAGGAACGTCGTGTAGCGGCTGAAAGCTGGATCCGCTGGCTCGCGGCGACTTCGCAGATGTCGGCGTCGAAGGTCAAGTCTCAAGAGAGTGATGTCACGATGTGGGCATCTGACGGATCAGCAAGTCCGGCATCAGCGGGACTTCTTGACCCAAAAACTCTCATTGCGGCGGTTACAGGACCTCGGACTCTTGTCATGCGCGTCGCTGGTACCGCTAAGTCAATCCTGCATGCAGAGGTATTCGCTCAGATCATGGACTCGCTGATGGCTACCGACATAGACAACATGGGCCGTCATCGACTACTTACAGATCACATGAACTCGGTTCGACTTGTTGACGACTCTCAGACGGTTGTAGATATACAACCGCGTCTCCGAAACTTACCTGGGCGCTCATACTATCGGTGGCTATTGTCTATTCTGCAACGAAACCGGCATATGCATCTTGAGTATACTAAAGCTCATACTGGTGGAGATTCTATAGAGTCGCGCCTCAACAATGAGGCTGATCACTACGCATCTGGCTCTCATGCTGTTTCGACTCGGCTCCCTATCGCTCCCGAACCAACCTTCTTCATGAACGACTACACGTTCTTCTCTGATGATCATGGCTGGATCGAGTCTGACATCAAAACTTATCTCACCTCCATCTTCGCTCGTCGAACGTCCCGCGAGTTCGGATATGGACACAAGCATCGGATGGCCACTTGGCTATACGATAAGCGTCCTCCTCCTTCCTTTCCATACACTCACGCAGTTTCAGCATACTCGGCGGCGGTACAGCTGTACGCAAGATCGGGTCAACTGCCGAATGCCGAAACAATGCATTCTCGTAGCTATCTAGCGTCAAATCTGTGTCGCTTTGGTTGCATCGCAATCGAGGACATGCATCACACATTTGTGTGTTGCCCTCAATTCTCGACATACCGCGCGGATGCGCTGAAGGATGTTGAGCGGGTAACCGAGAATGCAATCAAGACCGGCGACAAGGACTCCAAAGTGTCCAACTTTCCCTTGCTTAAACATGCGGCTGAGTCCCTCTTCCTTGACAATCCTGTCATCTGGCCTCTTGCATTGACCCAGTTTTATTTAGGCCATGTTCCTCCTCTTGATGGGCTCATACCTCGTGATGCTTTTTCCAGTGGCATTCTACGGGACAGGGTCCTTCGAAATATTTCCTCTTCTTGGCACATTACCTTTGTTCGACTTGCCGGACGCATCTGGGGCGATTACACGCGTCGGGTTGCCACATCCAAGGGCATATCCGCACGTCGTTTCCGTGCAAGCAACTGACTTTTCATGTTTACCGTTCTCACCGATAACCCGGTAGCTTTCCCTGACGTGGGTTTTGTCCTCACAGAGGTTTTCCCCGCAGGGTTTTGAGGCACCCGTGGTCTGCGTCGCCATTCACTTGTCATTATTCACTATATACGGTCCGTCGGGGTACTAGTACCTTAGCTATTTAATTAGCGTAGGCGGAATCAATCTTGTAACATTGTAACCGTATACGGTACGGTGGAGAGCCCTACAAGAGGGACACGGCACGGCTTACCTGTCACTGTGTACTCGTAATGTTGACGCAATTGCATAATAGGCCCTGGGAAGCTCCCCTATACCGCCGGCGATTTTTGGACTTTTGAGGGCTCAAAATCGACCAAAACCCCGGCGAAAATTTGGACTTTTGAGCGAAATTTGGGCTGAGGTTCGGCGAGAATTTGGACTTTTCAGAGGGTAGCTGGGTACTTGGAGACCCCCTCCAAGTGCATGTATATAGTCCAGTGGGTTTGATGCCTTCGTGGTACTTCAAAGAATGCATTTTTTTCACGTACACGTTCGAATCCAGCTGTCGGCGTTGCTGTATAACACCGAGCACGTCTCGGCATGATCCGATCTGAACAATTTTCCATTTTCTCTCCAACACGAACGACGCGATCTCTCGGTACCAATGACGGCGCGTCTCTCCCTCGCGGACACAGTAAAAGTCGAAATCCGCAATGTACGCGGATTCGACCTCATCTACGAGGATTTCGAACCTCTCATTGTTGGCGGGGAAAGAATCCCTGGTCTACTTATCAACACATTTGCTGCCACCGTGCAGAATTTAGCTGAAGAAAATTCTGCAGTCACCTCCGACTGGTGTGTTTTCTCTAGTTATCTGCCGCCCCTTGTACGGGGTACCCTCACAGAAGGAAAATATCATGGGACCATCCTTGATCATATTCGAGCTGTAGTACGTCCATATTCGATGCTGGTGTTACACACGACTTACCTTCTTTCGAGAGCGGTGATACCCTTTCAAAATTGGAAACCTACAACCGTTGGTTCTTCCCACTTTACTCAGAGCATGAACCATACCACTGGGTTCTCGGCTGGGTTGATTTCATAGACCAACAAGCCTACATTTTCGACAGCATCCCCGAGCTCGGATCTGCATTCTGGGCAGAGCCGGTGAGTCGATACAGGAAAGCCCACGGTCACCACTGAAGTGTTGTCTAGATGATGCTTGACGCAATTGACGCGATCATGGCGATTCTAGGAAAACAGAGGCATCAATGGTCCGAATGGAAGCCTCTCGAAGTGCTCTCACCGCGTGAAAGCCAACGCCAAGTAGATGCATGGTCATGCGGCATCTTCACCATGATGGGTCTGTGGATGGTCAAAGAGGGTCGTCCAGTTGAAGATGCCGAGGATGACCGAAAGGAAGAAATGCGGTCAAAAATCCTGGAAGTTCTCTTGGGTATCCCGTAAGTAGGGCTTGTTCAGTACCGTTATTGCCGCAACTTACCGACACTCCAGAATTGCCCGAATCCGCCCACGCAACGCCGTCCAAAGCAATGAAGATGACAGTGACGGATTCGAAATTGTGGATGGACCATCTGTCGCGCCTGCCACACGTATGGAGACTGAGCCACCTACGCCCGCCCTCCTCGATCACATCCATTCCCTATCTGACCTGCGTGGCTCGATCCCGCACGAGAGCCCAGCACAAAATGTCGAGAAGCAACTGCCACCAGGCCCAGTTAAGAAAGCCAAGGATGCCCGCTTCCCGGCGGGACAAAGCAATGGACCGAAAGAGCATAACAATGTACCTTCGAAAAGAAGGTAAGCCAAGCCCTGATAATCGAATATTACACTCACCATTTACAGTAAACACAAACGTTCCGACGATGAAGACCCCGACGCTACGGATGACGAGCAACCACCAAAAAAGCGAAAAGCAGTAAAGGGTGACCGCTCCGGGTACCAGAATGAAGAGGACCGAAAGAAGTGGCTCGAAGAGGACCCTTGGGTAAAGAGTTTCACGGAAGACAAAGTAATGTGCAAGGGCTGCAATAAGGCAATAAAATTGGACGATAAGCGGAAGTACGACATGAAGCACTGGAAGTCCCACCTTGCGTCGTGTCCCCAGATAACCGGTGTGTCGACGAAGCGCGTCGCTATCGGAGCAAAGTCTAAGTTTGCGAAGGTACGTGTCGAAGGTGTAAGTTTACGCACATGCCATCTGATTGACACCTCTAGGCACCTAAAGGTGTATCCGCTCTTCACTCGTTCTTCCCAGTCAAGGCCTCGTTGAAAGCGGGTTCTGGCCCAGACGTCGTCCCCAGTGTTACGCCGGTTCCAGAAATCGGCACCAAGACTTACATGCTAAAGAAATTCGCAGCAGTAAGTACCCCGTTCATGAAGCGAGAGTGAGTCTGAATGAACGCCATGATAGACGCCATCGGTTGCCAACATATTCGAAAAAGGCTCCATCACCAACGAAGTCCAACCAGCAGTGAAGACACCATGCACACACCTGAATGGGAAGCGATACGATGCATACATCGAACGCACACCGACGCGATCCTTAGGAGGGATTTCGCAAGAGTTTGAAGCTCGAGTCGCCCGTAGGCTGTTGCCGTGGAAGCCATTCCCTGATATGAAGAAAGGGAATGGTGATGGACGACTACGAGGAGTTGGGAGTGATGTTCAGAGTGTACCGTCAAGCGGAAACGTGAGGGTGAAAACGGAGGAGTGGACTCGGTGGGAAAGAGAGCGGGTTGAGCAAGCACTGCGACCGTGGGTGCGGTGGGAAGTAGATTTTCTAAACCGGTTCATCAAATCTCCAAGATGCGAAGGGGTGACAACAAATCAAAACAGTCGTTGTGACCAATGTCATTTAGTCACGAAAGACAAGGCGTTCAAGAACGCCGTCTACCGAGTACGTTGAAATCCATCTGCACTACCCCAGAATTGACGTGTTTTATAGAAGGACAAGGAATTGGCAAAACCTGATGATGAGCAACGTCAAATATTGGCGCAGCGCACACGCTTCACCGGGAAGTCCGCTCTCCCCGGATTTGATTCGCTGAAGGCTCTTTCGATATTCGAAGATGATGTCCTCTTCAATCTGCATCGCATTGCAAAGGAAGACAACTCGTACAAGTTCTTCTTAGAACTCTACCAGCATGCCGCTAAAGGTCGCCTTGCCGATCACGACACGTTCAGTGTTATATGCCAAGTCTTTGTCGACAAGCTCAAACGGAGTACCTCTCCGAACGGAAAGCTCAAGTTCGGAATTCGTTATCCCGAATCATACCTGAATTACATGGTATTACTGCGTGGATTTGGTGCAAACTCGCGTAAGCAGTATGAACTTCTGCGTAGTCATATCGAAGGACCTACGTTGAGGCACCTGCGGTGTGTACCTGCGATGTTTACTGTCTGTTTCTCATCTCATAAATTGTCAGATATCTCGTTACCAACTCTGCCGATGCTCTGCAGAATCCGTATCTCATCTACGAGAATGTTGCGCGTGTGCGCAGGTACATGGACCGCATTGGATATGACGGCCCGATTGCTGCTGCCGGAGATTGCACCAAGGTCAAGGCGCGTTTGAGTTATTCAACGGCTACTGGCAGTCATATCATCGGCTCAGTGCTTCCCATGGATGAATGTGTAGTCGAGGACGCGAGCGACATTGAAAACATTACCGATCGAGTTTCAGAAGAACGTGCTCTTGCAAAGCAGGTCCGAGCTGTCTTACTGCAGGTATGTTCGCGCTGTTTGTGCATACCTAAAACTAACAAGAAACAAGATTCCGCTGCCACAGACGCCTCCAATTGTCGTTGCGTTGATTCCAACCGACGGTAAAGACACCGGGGAGTATATCTTCGAGCTTAACCAGAAGCTGCTTAAGATGGCTGCCAACCTAAAAATACACATAGTTTCTCTGGCATCTGATGGCGCAGCGAGCGAGCTCCTTGCTCAGCACCTGCAGGATACCACATCTGGAGCCCCGTCCTCATTCAGTTACGCATATGCGGAATTCGGTATACAGATCTCCGTTCCCGAAATACCAGATATGGGCCCCGTTGTTTCAATTCAAGACTGTCCTCATGCCCGGAAAACCGCTCGAAACCAACCACAGCATGGAACACACACGGCGAGTCTCGGTTCGAGCTGTCTGGTCAATAAGTCTTTCCTCGACTTGTATGAGACCAAGTCTGCAGGACTCGTACTCCGCGACGTTCAGAATGTCGACAAGCAGGACGACGGGGCCGCGCGCCGTATCTTTCACGGCGTAGCCCTTGGAGCAACCACCGTCGGGGAAGAAGACGCGACATCGATAAAACCTGGATGGGAAGGATTGTTCACCTACCTCTTCATGCTAGGTAAACATTTCGCATATCGCGGTACTTGATACATACTAAGAATATTGTAGGCCTTCTTTTCGATGCCTGGCTGAATCCATTTATGAACGCCAAGGATCGTGTTGCCTGTGCGCTTCGGGCGCGATTCTTTCTTCATTACTGGAAGGCTCACATTGACGAGATGTCGAAGAAATATCCAGATCTATACTCGTCAACGCGATCATTCATTTCTCCCGCGAGTTTCCTCATTTTCAATCGACTATGTGATACACTCATCATCCTCGTCCTCATATATTCTAAACGTTATCCCAACCGACCCTTCTGTCCGTGGCTCCTTGGTACCGAGTTTGTCGAACACTTCTTTGGGCAGGCGCGTCAGCTGTTACCAAATTTCACTTTTGCAGAGTTCCTCAAGTTCTCGCAACATGTGATGGTCCGTCTTAACATCTTGGCGAGTGGGAAATTCCAGATTAGGAAGTCAGAGCGGAATTCTGCCGTAGGCTATATGATGGATACTGGTACTGCGAAACCTCTTCGTGCTGAGGACATCCCCAAAGCAAACCTCTCATCATCTGATATTGATGTACTGGTCAGGATCACACATACCGAAGTCCTCGCGGTCTTTCGTGATGTTCTACACATTCGCACTCCTACCGTCCAACCTATTCCCTTGGCACCTCTGGCATCACTCAAGGTATCACGAAAGCGGGCGGCGGCGGCGGCAGTAGCAGCAGACGGGGATGAATTGGATACTGACGTGGAGGATGAGGATCTACAGGAGGCATCCGATGATGATGATTCGACGGAATCGAGCTCTGGTACATTGGCCGAAAGCACAGCTGCGTCAACCCATGATGTAGCTCGCTATGCCGCTCTCTGCGAAGACTGCGACAACAATAACGAGGATGTGCTTTCGCCGGATGATCGCCTTCAGTCATCTCAGACCTCCGTACCCACCGACGAGCAACCGTCCATGCTGGAAGCTGTACAGCCGGCAGTATCGTCGACCACTTCTAGCGACATGCTCGATACAGATGGGAGAATTTCCATTCGGAAGATGGTTGCTTTGCGTGAACGTCTCCAGGCCGGCACATCCACCCACTCAGAGCGCGTGGTACAGATCAATCCGAAGTTCTTCCCCAAACTAGCGGAACTGAAGGCGAATTCGGAAACCAATTCGCCTACACCGTCCGGCTCTGGTGTTCAGCTGACCGTTAAGGAGGCCAATCATCTTGTACGAATTGCGCAGGCCCGAGATGAAGGAATCCAACAGCAGGGCCAACAGAAATCAGCACGTCAACTTCGCTGGCAGGCTGCATCTTCCCAAATTGTGAAACTGATAACAGCGAAGGGTCTGTTCTCCTATTTTCTTGTTTTCATTACTGTCTTGCTCACGAACGCTTTAGCTCTCGAATGTATCAGTACCAAGAACATCTCTCAGATGGTACCTCTCGTACCGAAGAGCTTCGTCATTATGCGGACTGTGAAGCGCATGTACATCGGCGAGGTGATAGATATTTATAAGAAGGGTAATAGTGGTCGTTATGATTCTATCCCTGTGTCTACGTCCGCTGCCGAACTCAAGTACTTGTCCTTGCGGGTGTATCTTCACCTGACCGCGGTATGTTTTCACTCGCAAATTCCTTGACAATTATTAATATTTTGATGCTTTTCAGGATAGCAACGACGGCGACAGTGATAATGATGATGACGATGGCGACGAGCCTCTTTTCACCTGCAGACCCCGCGGCCCGACCCAGTTATACACTCATGCACCCGCCGAAAACATGTTGTATCATCTTGGGACCCTAGCATTGCTGGAGGGGACTTCATCTCATTGGAGGTTAGCACCATATGCACTTCGCCATTGGAAAGCCCTTCGGTTGTCGAGAGTTCAGACTGTACTGAAGACTGTGCCATGCATAAAGTTGCGCATACCGGCACGGCCCAAAAAGGCTAAGGTGTAGTTAGGTATACTGATAGAAGATTCGCTTATTTCATTGTGTCTATGGATGTATCTACGACTGATAGACGTAACACGATGATAAGAATGCCATAGAACGACGTGTGGCGCGGATAAAAGTGGTTTTAAAATTGTGTGACATTTGGCACGTGATGTGACTGACCCCGGCGATTTTTGGACTTTTGAGGCTCGAAAAGGCCAAAAAATTTGGACTTTTGAGGGCCTTGAGGTCGCCGGCGGTATAGGGGAGCTTCCCAGGGCCTTGCATAATAAACACGTCTACCTACCTACTCAAAACAAGAGTCATTCCTGATACGAAGATCCGTCTTCCGGCGTTAGGTGCAAAGAAAAGCGGGGCAAGAAGGAAAAGAGCACAGCCCCCGAAAAATTGAAGCATGATTGAACCTTTGCAGCAAAACAGTAACAAGCTACGAGAATGCCATTGAGACACCATATCCAGTAGACCATGGGGCCTCGGAGGGGATTCCCAAACCAGTCTTAATCTGACTTCAACAAGCATCGGCCCGAATGCCGTGCCCAGATGGCCGTTCTGCCAGAGGGAGCGTGAACCAGGACACCGCATCGAGGCGCCCGAGCATGCACAACCACCAAGGCACAAAATGAGTACTGTCGATGGAAGAAAAAAAGGCTCTCCCAGTTGAACATTGATTGAGGCACCTTTCCGGTAGGACAAGTGGTCACAGAATCGTCGAGAATTTCTACCGTGCAAGGCGAGAGCTGGCCGATGAAATCGGAGATTTGACTTTCCGCTATGCCGTCGGTCCGATGTCGCTGCTCTTGTTGACAAAAAGAACGGGTGGAAGAGCATCGTTCACTAGTGACCCTATGCCGCTAGGCCAAGTGCAGTCAAAGATACGGCTAGTCTCTGCTACGGAAAGCGAAAAAGATTACGCGCCCCAGATTAATGGTCCTGTACGGTACGCCCAGTGGCCTCGCTTCTTTATGAAGTGAAGACGCAATAGCATGACCTCGGCGACACCAGTCGCATCTGACGAGACGAAACACCCACAAAAATATTCGGTCGAACTCAAAGAGTCATTGACTCATTGTCGAACTAACCGGCTAGGCTAAGCCGCCTAATGGACATACCTACGATTCACAATACGATTTCGTCCTCTGATCCATAAAGAAAGCAATGGTGAACGACAACCTATGAGGTGATGTTCAAGGACGATAAGTGACCGTGGAAAGTAAGACGACCTACACAGCGTAAGAGCTTGGAGATGGAGAGAGGACGGAGAACATGACACGAGGGGTGTTGGGCATGTCTGACGTCTTAGGCGTAGACAGAGGACGGAAAGACGTAGATCACCACCGCTTACGCAAAGCCTATCAACAGAATGTTAGATGGAAAAAGGAAGGAGAGAGTAAAAAAAGCAGTGTCGTCGTGCCTGATTTCGACCTCCCCATGTAAAAACATGTTCTTCCAAATAAAGGCGCCATATCCGTTAGGACAAGAGGCCACGGTCCAAAGACACGAGTAAGTATACTGATTCGCCTTCGGCACAGACTTGGTAAGAGGCAATTAGGAAGGAAGAATGGAGAATAAAAGAAGGAGGACATCCAGTCTCATCGCATGAGCATGCAGAGATGGATGGCGCACAGACGAGGAGACGCACAAGAAACCGTCGCGAAGAGTGAGAGCTAGCGCGTTCTCAGCAGTAGAGTGCTATTAGCACGGAGAAGTTCCTGGTCATTCGGTCTTCGTGGGTACACTGCTAGTAGAAGCGAGCTGGGATGCGAGGAAGGACAAGGCGTGGCCACGGAGAAATTCAAACCGCAAGGCGTGTCCGAACATTCAATCGCCGATTGAAAACTTCGGCCCCAGCCGTCCGTGATTGAAATCGTCTCTTGATCAACGACATTTCCCGAGAAGTTATTGCTTCATTTCCAGCTCTGATCCCCGTGTATATTATAGATCTGAAATGGACACGAGATCCTCCCAGAAATCTTCTGCGCGCTCGCCGACACGCTGCATCATCTCCGCACCCTCTGCTTACATTCTGTACGGAATGCCCACGCCATCATGCTAGGCACCTATTCTAGATGGCGCGCCCTTTCCTTGTCCAACTCCAATTTCTGGACAACCATACCGATTTACCCGCTTCGAGCGAAGCTTTGTAGATACGATGCGCACCCGCTGTTTCTAAATGCTGGATTGAAATGGTGATATCGTCCGATGCGATTCCGTGCATGCGTTCGAGTTCCAGATTAGACTGTAATCTCGGCCGCATAAAGTTACTTTTTCTGTCTGAGGCAATACACCGAGGATGTTTTCGTTCGTTCCTGGGATCTACTGGCGTTCAATCTTACAGCGATAATCTCAAGGCCGATACCAATGCCCTTTCATTTGACTCCTTTTCAACAAGCTTCCTCCGCTCGCTTTCATGGTCGTCGCGAAGCCGTTCCCGTCTGGATACCGATGGCGGCTGCGAACATATTGCCTTCAAGGTTACAGCCATCAGGTGGCGCATAGTATACGAACCGTGTACACTACAAATCATCCCGAGTCCGACCTGAACTCGGGCGCACAATTTACGCTGCCGGTGATGTCCTGGAACCGATCCCTGTCGAAGAGCTCGAGGAATCGGGGCGTCGCACTACTACAATACACGAAAGTTGCATAAGATGTTGTAGTATCAATCAATCGGAATGGCATGTATCATAGTAAATAAGGACTGCATAAGATCATAAAGTTAAATCCACCGCCTCTCCAACTAACTCAAAAAAGGCTCCAAACACCCCAGATAATCCACAGGGGAGACCTCCGACATAATCCGCTTCGCCACCGTAAATCTCATCGCGTTCAGCACCCGAGGCTTCCATTCGCCTCCATCCACCTCATCCTTCACCCATGCCACAAAGCCACCATGGAACAACACTCTCTTCAGCTGCGGTAGTCCATCGGCCAATCCCTTAATCATCTCGAGCTGCTGCTTGAGATCTATCGCCCACGAACAATCGTGGGACGACCGCCCCACGTCGCGTGTAAAGTAGCATTTGTCAAAGGAAATAACAAGCTCCTCGACAGGCCAGCGCGTCGTCCTCGCCTCACACATAGTACCCAGTTCCTGCAAATGTGTTAAGCTCAGGTTACATTCGGAAAGTAAAACGAAACGCACCTCAAGCATCTTCGGCACCGTGTACTCGTTCGAGGAATCGTCAGCAGTACCAGTATAAATCACCCGCATCACCTTCAGATGCGGCACAGGTTTATCCACAGGCGGAACGACCCATGGTGAGTTGAGGTTGCAGTCGAACACGACCAACTCTCGTATGTTCGTGGTCGTGAAATCATCGCCGCTTGGGCGCAGGAATGGATGCGATGAATCCGCATACGGTTCCTCGCTGTTCGTACCCGTAGAGTCGAGGACTAGTAGCTTCGGTCCCAGACCACAGAATTCGGGAAGAAGCCCAGGCGGGGCCTTGAAGGAGATAAGGTTGGGGAGGTCGGTGCCGACTCGGACTGGAATTTCCATGGGCATTTGCCCGAAGCGCGTGTTTATCACGTCGTGTATCCTGATGTGCGTGAGGGACGGGAACGACTGGAGCCTGGTGTACAGGAATCGGGTGTCCTGCCACGACACATGCATACCGTCGATCTCTAGATGGGTAAGGGTGGCGCCTCGAGCAATGCAAGCGTCAATGGTGAAGAGCGCGTCTGTATAGAGCCGCCGGAGATTCGAGAGCGGTATAATGGATGGCGATTGTAGGAGGCGGCATTGCGATAACCGTCCGGTGATCTTCAGCTCCTCCAGACCTCGCATAGCTCCGAACACGGCCTTGAGCTCGGCGTCAGAAACATCGGCACTCATACAGCAGCTTTCAGCAATCTTCAGCACCTTCAAGCGCGGTGCCACGACCTTCACCAACTTGAGCACCCTCTTCGTGATAACGACACCCATCATCGTCAACTCCTCCACCCGCATCCGAGCCAGCGCGGACACAAGAACATTCACGACATCACCCTTCTCCAAAAACTCCTCAAAGTCCCCAACATAACAAGGCGCGCCAATTCGACACTTTTTCACGAACCCCGCTTCGTACACAGCCATCTCCTTCCCATGAGCCACCGAGCGCGCGAAATCGGTGAACATGATGGCGTCGATGCAGAACGGCTCGGTGCGCCAGATGACGGGAAGCGCTAATGCGGCAAAGCGTTTGGTCACCTTAGCGAGGGATCTGAAGAATTCAACGTGCTCCTTTTTCGACCATCCATCGTCCTGCGATGGCTTCAAGTGCCCAAAGATCTCGCTGTAGATCTCCACAGGTATTGGAGTCCGCTTTGGCGCTACGAGAGAATCAGACAACGTCGGCGAAGAGAAGAATGGATTGGAACTCACTCTCCCGCTCGGGGGTAGGCTTCGTCTTGACAGTCCTCCTAGCAGACTTCATCTCAGATGGCAGAGGTTCCGAGGCGATGATGGTAATGCGGAAACAAGAGCTGGGACGACAAAGGCTTTAAGTAGGGAGGTCACATGTGGATGTGTTTTGCTCATTGTTCGCTGTTTTGGTGTCGGGTGGACAGGTCGGACAAAATAGGCAATTGGTTGAAGCATCCCATTGTTTGTTACGGGTAAAACATCGTCCGATGTGGCCACTCCGCAGAAGGGAAGGTCTGCTGTCGAACATTAATTGTGGACGCGACCGAAAGAATTGGCCAAAGAGTGGACATACACATCAGCGCTTAATCGCGGTCTTGACCTTATGACAGTTATCCCGTGTCTCGGACCCTTCATGTATCCTGCGTGGACACGATAAGTGTGGCGCAAGATAAAACTTGGGCCTTGAAACAGCTACAGAACTCACAGTATCGTCATTCAAATTATGCGGAAGTCTCCTCGCGGACGCGTTCAAAAACTTAAAATACCCAGAGATGCGGAGAACGGAAAAGGTTCTCTTTCGTTGGCGCCAATTGACAATTTCCAAATGGCACCGGAATCTGACTCGTCGGCTTCTGAAACATTGTTTTTCGACGCATAGATATGCAGGACGTGCGAAGAGCTTACCTAGATACATCATTTTCGTGAATCGCGCAGAACACGTCACTGCACAGTTTTAGGGATCGCCAGGGAGTCACCACGACGAACATATTCCTCATGGTTTCGTTATACTTCGGCGATAGTCGTTCGTGTGGCCGGAATAAGGAGATGAACGAACCACGGTTGACGGCGATGGACGTTGATGGCAAGGAAGGGAGGTCGGCGTTACCGGACTTAAGGTCTATTTCCTTCCACGATCCTCAAAACTAGTTCCCCCTTGCTCCTCCCGTCTGTCAGGAAGCCCCCACTTCATCCAACTCATCACATACTGCTGCTCCGAACGAGAACGATTTGGCTCTCTCCTTGGCACAATCGTCCTCTATCTCCAAGACACGATTCATACTAGCATGTCATTATGTCTTCAAAAATCAAGCGCATGATGACCTAGGAGTAATCTACGGCATAGTTGATATTTCAACATTTGCTTCAAACCGAATGGTGTACCATGAAACTCTCCTCGGCTCTCATACATCGTGCGCTGCCATACACGATATCGATGTATGGTATCCATTCCAAACACCTATCCGACTCTCAGTGAGTGTTCCTTCGACTCGTACGTCGAGCTCAATGCATCAATGAGTTTTCTCGTTGCCCAGCTTGAGCGAAAGCTCCGCAAACTATGAGGCTTTGTTCACACCGATGATTTGCGCGATTACAACACCATTGTCAGTTGCATGTACGAGTCTCATCTTCGCGTCTGGCGAGACGTTTTACCGCAGCGTTCAATTTGAATGTGAATTTGCAGGACACGGGTAGCCGAAAGTAAAGACAAGACGGCGTATGAATCCATGCATTCTTGCACGATAATTATTTTCCTAGGCAGTACATTTACATCTACACGTTCCCCGTCAACACTGCTTCCGAATCACATCACATTTTAGAAAGACTCACCAGCCATTGCCACACCTTATGCACGACATTCTTCGCTGGTTCCAGTGGCTCATCCTCGATCTCATGAACACCCTCATCGAAATCCATCTCCTCAAGGCGCACAAACTTCGTCTTCCTCCACAGTTTACACGCGATGAACATCACCGGGAAGAGCGCCACCGCGAAGTAGTTCGTAATAAACGTATCCGTCGCCCATTGGCCGTGCAAGAACGTTGTCCAGCCACTGAATAAGCAGACGATGAACGACATGAATGCGGCGTAATAAGCTGCGTAGGGCTGGAGGGGAGACCGGTACGGCAATTTGGCGCGAGAACGTCCTTGCTTCTTCATGCCATTGTAGAATCTAACGCGATGGAAAAGGTCAGTCAAAATCAAAACGCTAGCTAGCCATCATTACCGAATGTAGGTAATCGAGCTCCCCAACCAGGTAATCATTCCAGCGACACCGCATAGATTCTGGAACCTAATGTCGGCGTAGTCGATCAGCTGGTATAGTTGGCAAGAATACGAGGGAGGCGTACCAGGTGAATACTTGACCGGCACCACTAGAGAGCGTCATGAACGCTAAGGACGAGAAGAGCGCGCAGAAGATCAATGACGCGTAGGGCAAACCGCCTTTGGTCACTCTCAGGAATATCTTAGGAGCATTCCCGGCCATGGCAAGACCATCTAATGAGCATGTTGGGAATAGTTCAGGACAGTAATGGAGGAGAACTTACAAAGAGCCCTCGACGAAGTGTACAGATCGCTGCTTCCGGCGCTCCATGCGGCACTGACAAGCACGGCGTTGATGATGGAGGGCAGCGCCTTGATACCCGCTCGTTCGATAGCGATGACAAAAGGGGAAGCCGAGGCATCCGACCCGCCCAGTTGTACCCTCAGATCGTTAGAGGGAACAAGTAACCCCACGATAATAACACTGCCGATATAGAAGAGGAGGATACGAATGTATATCCTCTTGATGGCTTTGGGAAGATTCCGGTGCGGGTTCTTTGTTTCGGCAGCAGCAATCTGCAAAGATGTGAGGCACAGCGCGCTATATGAAGAAGCATACGTACCGCGACAATCTCCGTCCCAACATATGCCCCGGCACTGACGATGAGACTGCGCCAGAACCCAAGGAAGCGGCCCCACGCCCCCGAGATACCTGAACAAGAAAAGGTCAGGCGGGCGACGGATGCTCAATTTTACGGCGTACCAAAGAATTGGACGAATGGTCCAGGGTCTATCCAGTATCTGAATCCAATACGGTCGCCAGTAACGCCACCCAAGTCGAGAATTATCCCCAAGATAATGAGACCTATTGTAGGTGCTTGAATGGTCAAGATTTCGAGGACCGTAAGCGTACGTACCGACAATAGCAACAACCTTGATTGATGCAAATCTATCTAATTCGTCGGAGGGTGTTTTTTTTAGAAGAGTCAAAACGCACGCGAATTCGCACTCTCCGTAGACGGCAGCTCCAAACATGTTGATCGTCACGATAACTGTGAGGCACACGACGACTGGTGGGCTTCGTTAGAACAAAGTAGAACACTTGGATTAGGACATACTCCACACGGCGTTACTGACGGGAATGTCCCAATATTGCATGAGCACGCCGACGGCGCTCATCTCGCCTGGCTGCAATTTAAATTAGCACCTGCGAACGTGACAACTAGCGAGACAAACTAAGACTAGGATCCAATTGTACCTGTAATCGCTTAACAAGGAGTCCGAATAGACGTGACCGAAACGCACCAATACATCCATCCCAGCGTAAAAGCAAGAGCGGGGTCGACGAACCGTCCCGCCAAAGTAATATGGCCACCCGCCACGGGCATGTATGCGATCATTTCGCCCAGGGATACCTGGCAGCATAAGTCGATGGCTGAGCCAATAAAATCTAAGGACAAACCATCATGCAGTAGCACATGCTCCCCGTCACGATGTAGGCGAGCAGCAGACCAACAGGACCCTGGAGCGCGTCAGAACGAGGGACAAGAGGCGGATATGGAGCCGTACGCCATTAACGAGACCATTCGCAGTTCCAACCTGCGCGACGTGAGCAATGTGAAGATATTTTTATGGGAGAAGTAGACGCACGAAGAGACCTGTACCGATAACCTGTTCACAAAAACGCGTCGGATTAGAGGTAGACATAGAAAGGGAAAACGGCGTACACCACCGATACTGAAAACCGATAAGACGCGTCCTGCAGAGAGATAGTACGACGCACCTAATCATGGCGATATGCCTATCCTTCAACTTCCTCTGCAGGCCATGTTGTGGCTGGGTCTGCGCCTCACTGAACCCAAGGTCCACTTGCGATTTCGTGTCGAGAGAGTCGTCCTTCTCGTTTTGGCTCGCCATCATGGGTGGTGGTGGTCAGAACCTAATCGCAGCTTCTGCATTCTGCTTCCCTTTTCTAAAAGATACGGCGGCAAAAAGCGGCAAAATGATACCTGGTTTGAATTTGAGTTGCTGGCTGGGCCTAAGGAACGAATGTTCACGGGACCAAGGAACGATATTGGTGGGGTTCGAAGCAAGGAAGGCATCTTGAGGTGTTTCGTGACGAATGTGGATAGGTCGTAACTAGAATCGCAGCGTTCTGGCAGAGCAGTCGTAGAAGACGATGGGTGTATGTTGAATGGCCCCGGCAAAACATAATATCAAATAGAAGGTGGGGATCCCACCGCCGATGAAGCCGTTCGGCCCGTTCGGATCGACCTTCTGCTCGTCGTGAAATCTGCTTAGAGTTTTACTAGGGCCGCTGCAGTCTCACATACATGAATAGCAAACTATCATACACTGTCGTCTGTACATAGATATCCCAAGCTGATCCTATGAAAAGAAATAAGTTCACATTTCGTCGTCACATTGCACCGCGTTCGTCCTGCAGATCAGCAAGCAGTTCTTGGACTAAAGTTAAACTTCAGCGACCCCTTTGTGTTATAGATCCCATATCCAGGCTCCTGCGAGTCAGAATAGATATGGGCAAACCACCCTACCCCTCCGCCTTGAACTGTCTTGAAGAAGGAGCATTTCGAATCGAGGAGGGTGTAGTAGTCCTAGCGGTGTTGATTCATAAACTCGCTAAATAAGAGGACTAGAGCGTACTGCTTCGTTCTGAACATTCGCTACTGCGTCCGGGCTATTTGGCTGCACACCTTCTGAGGTTACAGATGGCCATCCGTTCTGGGACACGTCAACTTTATACCACAGGATTAACGAAAGTCCTACCTCGCTTAGATAAATCTTCTTTCCTTCGCCGTGGTCGAGGAACCTACGTTATGTCAGATAAACCAGTTTATGACTGGATACAGACGACGGACCAATTGAGGTCGTTCATGACATCGGGCCAAGAGTTGTTTGCTGGGCCGTTAGTAGAATCCACAGAATGACAACGCGAAAAAGTACCTGTAGATGCTTGTTGCGAGAAGAAGGCAGCATGTGGGCGTCGATGAGATCTATTGCATCCAGTATAGATTGCGCTCCGCCGCGTTCCTGTCAAATGTGTGAGTGATCCGGCATAACCTTGTGGGTGGTCGGCCTATACCTGATATCCGTATCTGACGTGGGTTATTCAGTACAAGAGCTATAACGATTACTAGATTAAAGGCTCACGCCATTTCAGAAATAGTAACCGGAATGCCTAAATCTGACAGGTTGCGCTTAGCGGCAACTACTTGCGCGCAAGATCATCCGGATCCAGGACCCCATCGTATAGCGGCTCGCTTCCAAACTGGAGCACACGCGTTACGAACTTGGCCCTCGGGTTCGAATGAAGCGTAGCCAGAAGAGAGTCCCGGCGCCCAATCCACTCGTCCGTACCGTCAAAGCCGAACTAAGCAGAAGAGACAGAGTCAGCGCCTAGTTTGAACTGGAAAGGGGAAGTATACCCAAATAAGTGCATGAACACCGAGACCTGCTTCCCAGGCGGCGGTTACTATATTATCACTATCGAATATTGAGAAACAATGTTGTGTAAAAGGAGAAGCGCCGCACTAGAAACCAGTATTATCGCATACGCCGTTACAGGCGGACGTAACGTCCTCCGAAAGTATTCCGAATATCCAGGAATTCTCGGCGAAGTTGTCTCAGACTTTGGCCTGAAGGAAAATGAGCACATTAGAAAGGACGCGAGCTGCGGAATAACTGTACTCACAAGCTGTAACCTCATAGCTGAAACCGACGAATGCATACTCGTCGCTCATATCACACCACCATCCATCCAGACTCGAAGGCATCGCGGAAGGCATTTGGAATCCTAGAGCTGGGAAGCAGCCGCCAGCTCCTAGCGTCACCTGCGCCGGCGCAGCCCATAGAGGAGATGGGAGCAGAGCTACAAACGACGGTCAGTAAGGATAGCAACAACATCGTTTCAGTAGCTCACTCGCGCAATGTACTGTCTTATAAAAAGAGCGGATATATGTTAGATAGGTAGGTAGAAGACCCGTCATGGGTCCCATTGAGGAGCGACGGGTGCACGCAATGTTGTCAGGTGAGAGCTATCACCCTATTCCCTGCCAACCGAACCACCGAGAGTCCCTAATGAAGATGAGTTCTTTGGTAGTAGTGCAAGCTGTCATCGTTCATCTAGCGCTTCAAGAGGACGGGTTACATATTGAGCAGAACATCTGAGTGAACCCAGGGAAGTGCACTAGAAAGGGAACGCTGGAGAGAAGATGTTGCCGGCAGGCATCGACTCGGATATGCGTGATATCTAAAGGAAGGACCATAGAGGGTGTCAGTCAGGTTCTGTAGGGGTGGACATGCCTAACTATGCGCTCCATCCCAGAGGTATGCCGGATGAGTGGTCTGTCGATCAGCCAGCACGAGACTGGTCTCATGAGCCATGCAGCATATGGCACCTCTCGCGAAGTTAGGCATCACGCATATGGACCAGCGCAGGATGCGCTGTTATATCGGATTTGGAAGGTGTTCGGGAAGACGTGGAATAGGGCACGTGCGAGAAATCGACCGCGACAGTCTTGTTGTGGTTTATTTGCCTTCTGTTCGATGACACTATTATCATGCCAGCTGCTTCGTCCAAGCCATGGAATTGGGCCGCTTCTTAGAGCTATACCATAGGTGGTATTATTTTTCAAGGCTGTGCACTGACAGCATCACAGTACTATTAGGATCTCGGACCTTACTATGATTCTCGACCTCGAAGATCTTGAGGAGAACTACACCGTTCTCCAAGTGCGGGAACATGTCGGCCGAAACAATCTTATATCTGCTAGTGACGCGGCCTGGTAAGGCTGTACGCATAGCGCGCGCATTACAGGTGTTGACACCGTATTTACAGCTGCCGTGCAATGGACAGGATCCATTCTATAGCTGTATAGACGTGACATTTGTCTACAGCACGCATGGTAGTCACGTCGCAGCGCTGATTTCTTTACCCCCGCCAATCGTTACACATCGACGATCTCTTCGGCATCTTTCTCATCTCCGACGTATCTTTTCCAATTAATGTGAATGGTGCCGTCTGGTGGTAAGACCCTCAACACTTAGCGATGTCGGGACTGAAATTATTCTCCATCTCAGAGTGATACGACCATCAGTCTAGTGGCGTTTGAGGCTCTGTAGCAAAACCGTTGATCTACGGCTGTGCGTGCCTTCATTTCGCGAAACCTATACATCGGGCGGAGCATGTCGAAGGAGACGCATCGCTATATAATTCGCCAGCTCGTGTCCTAGCCCTTGCTCGCTGCCATGCCCGTCCAAGTTACGTTGTCTCCATTTCCTCCTCGTGGCGCACATTGGGTAAACGAAAAACCCAACAACTTTCGTAATCCCTGGCCGAGTTGGCGTACAAACAACATCTTCACTACGGCGAAGATGGTACGCTGAAGCTTGACCCGGCATCGGATATCTCCTCACTGCTTGTACAGGGACTTGATCTCGCTACGCAGACTCCCATAGGCAAACCAGAGCTCGGTCCGCCTGTCATCAAACCGACATGGGGGGTAGAGTTTCGCAGGGACTCCATAAAGTCAACTTGGCTTGGCCATGCTTGTTTCCTCGTTGAACTTCCCGCCAATGGGGGTAGGATATTATTCGATTCTGTTTTTAGCGATCGCTGTTCCCCGAGGTCAATGTGTGGACCTAAAAGATTCACCGGTGTGTAGTAAAGCTTATGCTCATGCCGTCCACTAAATATTTACAGCTCCACCGTGTTCCGTACATGATATTCCGGACGTTGACGCGATTGTCATCTCGGTATGTAGTATACAGCTACGCACAAAGACGGCCACGCTCATTCCTGACGTAGCATGATCACTATGACCAGTAAGCGCTTCGGTGGCGAGTAAAAACCGTGAACGTCTTATCGTTACGCAGTCTCGACACGACAACGATCGCAGCACTGTACAATCGTTCGCATCGGCCTCATATCTTCCCTCCTCTTGGAAACGGTCATCACTTCGAGAGGCTAGAGCCTCGACTGGTGGCAATATAGCATCCTTCGCGGTGATGATTTCGAGTTCGAGCTCACCTGTACACCCGCTCAGCACATGTCTGGGCGTTCCGTCCTTGACAGGTACAAAAGCCTATGGTGTAGCTGGGTCATTTCTGCACGAAACAGTGACAGCTCAGCCACCGTTTTCTTTGCTGGTGATACGGCTTATCGTTCTGTCCATCCCGGAGAGGACGAAGACAGCATGCCCACTTGTCCGGCGTTTCGTGAGATCGGAGAGCGGTTCAAGGAAATTGACCTGGCTCTGCTGCCTATTGGCGCATACGAGCCGAGGTGGTTCATGTCGACTGTTCATTGTGCTCCCCAGGACAGTATGTGTATCTTCAAAGATCTAAGAGCGAAGAGGGCTCTTGGTATGCACTGGGGGTAAGTTATCTCCTTTCCTTGTAGTCGCGGCGGTAATGACATGCTATGTCAGGACGTGGGTTCTGACTATGGAAGAGCTCAGCGAGCCGCCCACTCGATTGAAAGAGACGTGTTACAAGATGGGTATCGCTGCAGGACTGTTTGACGTCTGCGCTATTGGAGAAACACGAGAGTTTTCTGCCACACGAGTCCCATAGAATAATTCTTAGCTGAACAGACTAAAGCGAAACGATGACGGAACTCCGCCGGATCAAATACACATCTGCCAGCGGCGAAAACGACGCCACCGTCTTCGTCACTGAACGAGAATGCTGCCCCATTTTCCCGTCAAAGGCTTTTGTTTAAACTCTCTGTATCAGATGGCGGATGCATTTGATGCATTTCGTGATGGACTCGGGGCCTGTCCACCATCCTGCAGAATGGCCGACCAGTATGGGATATGCGCGCAGCATGGGACTCTAGGCGGTTGGACATGTATGCAACGACGAAGGACGAGGATGGAAACGTATGTAATCACAGGTTTTGTTATGCTGGGTTAGTGGATGACGAATGGTATTTAGAGGATTTCAAAGATGCTGATGACGAGCCGGACTGGCAAAGATATCGAGACGCGCTCACCGCGCTTATGCAAACCGTCAAGTCTCGAGCTCGATAAGGGATGGTAGGTAAGTGTTATTCAAGTTTTTTCTCGACAACAATGCTAATATCCTCATAGTGATGAATACTTTGGTTGAGGGAACAGTAGATTCGACTCGCCGCCGTCTACTGTATACTTTCGACCGGATATTCAAATAACGCATCACGCGGGCCTTCGAACTGAACTTATCCCCTTCCATAACGCATCACGGACCTCAATTTCAGGGTCAGATGGCCCAAAACGGTAAAAATTTTGCTCCCGCCTACGGCGGGACGTCCAAATGCGGTAAGTCGGGGCTCCGTGCCTGACAACGAACTTAGTTCATATAAGTTCGTTGCATAACGCATCACGACCGGCGAACATCCGGTCGAAAGTATACAGTACTATAGGTTTCAGATTTGTTTGTTCGTTTGCGCTTCGATATAAAGTTTCAGAGCGGTGGGCACGCGGAGCTTTTAAACCCGTGAGACTGATTTCCGTCTACCCACGGTCCGCACTTGTTCCGCCTCCATCATGGCTCAAGCAGATAAGACTCATCCAGACTGTAAGTACTCCGTTTGCACTGTCACGATGGTTCTGTTCAATCTGCTCGATAGACTGCTCGTCCGATGCGGATGTTTTCATTCGTTCCTCGGATCGAGTGATATTTAATCTTCACAGCGATAACCTCAAGGCCCATACCAATGCTATTCCCTTCGACTCCTTCTCCTCGACAACCAATATCGCGGATTTCGGGGAATCTTCCGAAGTCCTGGCAGTCTTGTTCAAGTTCTTGTATCCGACGCCACCCTTGCCCAGTTTGGCAAGGGCAGATACCCCTTTTCGCTGCTGAAGCAAGTGGCATACGCTGCTCATAAGTACCAGATTGCGGCGGCCATGGTCGTGGCTGATATACAAATGGAGTGTGTCATGAATCTTTTGAGTTCCTGATGCAATGACTTAATAACATACTTAGGCTGTCCGCGAACCAGGATCCCGCATCTGTCTTGGGTTATGCGCAAGGGGGTACCGGAAATGCGGGCCGGCACCCCGGGCAGGTAGGTAGGGTCCCGCCGGAGGCCTTAAAAATTTTTTGGACCTCACCTTGGGGGTACCATTGATAGCTCTAACTCACTTCTGAAGCATGTAAGCATGCTCTAGAGGATGAATTAAGTCCTGCAGTTGTGCATAGAGTGCCCATGCTACAGTAGCCCCGAAGTCTGGCAGATGACTAATCTATTTTCAGGAAGTGTCTCGACCGAGGTTTGAACCAGCCACCACAGTGACCCCGGGTAATTACCATATAAGGCAGGTAAGGTCACGTGAAGGTAGGTAGGTTCCGCCGCTGAGGGCTTAATGAAGAATTCAACCCCATGTGTTGAATAAGAATTTTGGGACCCCCTTGGTTATGCGTATCGATATTTCAACAACGATTCGAGAATCGATGATATCGCCGTCTTGGCAATCACCGAGACACCTGAGCGTATCTTCGAAGAGCTTCCAATTGACGGGTTTGCGAAATGGGTAGGTGGAACGGTATATGTTAATGTCTAGAGCCTATCCGACACAATGTTAGGTACTGTATCGAGAAGATCGCGCACGGAAGCTCTGGGTTGCGAACACCATCAGTGCTTCAGACCGCGGAGCGACTGCCTTCCAAAAAGTTTTTGACCGGGTGCGAATCACGCAAGGCCATCACACCCAAGTACGACCGCGCTTTGACTCGGGATTGTAAGGTACGTCCTCTCGATCCAGGGTCTATAATAATGAACGTTGAGATATAACAGGGATGAATTCATAACGGCTGAGTTGATGTCTTCATTGTTTCTCTACCATTTATGGATAGAATAGAGTAGGTATCTTGTTCAAACTCTGAAGTGTGCTGGGACTGCCGTCGACCTCCATCCTTTGTCTTCCAACTCACCTCGTCCCACCTTACCCATGAAGCTTTTCATCCTGGCCTCGTACGGCGCGAAGCTCGCATGAAAATCATTGGCTGATATGAACCGGGGCGCTTGTTGTTGGGGAATGAACAGCGGGGATGCTAACGGCGACGAGGCGTCCGTCGACGAAGCGCCGTGCAGTGCGCCTCTGACCGCCGTGGAGGACGAAGATGCTGCATCCCCCGATGGACGCCATGGTAATGGTGGCAGATCCGCACGGTCCATGCCTTCACCGATCGCTCGAAGTAGCCGTTCACTATGTGTCGGCTTCTTCCGCTTATCTACCTTGTCCCCGTCCATGAGCTCTGATAGGTGCTCCGTAGACGCATGCCTAACGGACGATGAAGATGGCAGAGACCTTGGTGAAACGATGGGAGTCGTGGTCGGTGTAGGAAACTGGATGTTGACTGTTTCAATTGCCGGTAGTGATATTTGTCGGCTCTTCCGTTGCTCCATTTCATCCGTCCTATACGCCGGCTCCGGGCTTGTCATGTTCGGTGTTGGCAGCCGACCTGCGCCCATCTGTGACTCTCGCTCTCTTCTCCTTGCAATCCAGTCATGTACAAAAGGTGGCGATACATTGAAACCGCGTGCCCATATAGCCACAAGTTCATCGGATGGATGCGGAGTCTCATTGAAACAGATTGCCAGTTCGGCTTCGGTTTGAGCAGTGAACGAAGGCCTGGCGCTGCTTGCAGGAAGGACGGTATCTCGTGACTCCGCTTTCCGTGTTTGCTGTCTGTGATTCGCGAACCAGGCATTTAATTTCACCATGTCATAGTGGCCATTTCCTGCTACCTGTGTACGAGTTAGGCAGTGGCTACAAACAAGAACGAGATCACACACTATCACGTTCCGGAGTAGCTCTAGTTTCTGATCTCGGGTGGGCTTGTAGGAGATGTTGTCATAGAACTCTGGAGGAGAAATCAGACTAACAATCTCACTATGAGCTGGGAAGGAATACAGACCTTTCAGGACAGCTCTGCCCGCCTTGTTTAGGATTGGCTTGGACTGCTTGGCGGAGGAAGACGAGGCTTCTGGTTGAAAATGCATCACTGCAAAAAAATGTGTACGTCGCAGCCGAAAGGAGAGCAGTTGGGGGGCAAAAGGGAATCATGGTCATAGTAATAAGGCAACAAATTTGATCGCTGGCCCCGTTGCGGCTGTTTGGCACATTGTTTTTCTGCTATCGATATTGAGGCACAATCGATATGCCTCTAGCGGTCTTCCACCTGTCATGGGTCCTTTGTTATGTTGACTTTCCACCAATCACGTCTCGAGGCCGCTAATGTGTTTCAGATTCACATGTATCACAACCCGGTTAATGACCACGGGTGTGACGGTTAGCATCACACCCATTGCGGTTACCCGCCAAATCGGGTGCATCGCCACCATCACATCACGCTCACGGTTAGACCACCACTATACTTGATGTACTGTCGCGCCCCTTTCGAATGAATGCGCCTTTTGCTGCTCCTCTCCGCCCTTGATCGATGGTTTGGCGCCCCCGAACGTGAACAACGCGGCTCTCTTGAGCGTGACAACCGGTCTGAACCTCAACAGTCGGAATACCAGCAATCACGGGTAGCGGAGCGCACGCTCGCGCTCTTGACGGTACTCGCGGCGGCGCACCGATCTCTGAACACGATAAGAAGCATCAACGGCCATCCTGGACTGGATATCTGGAATTTTGGATATGTGGAGTAGCTGCAGGTCGTCGGTGCGAATACCTGCGCATTTTATTTTCGCGATTGCTGATTTGAGTGCAGCTCAAACCCACGAACGATGCCCCGATGGACAATCGATTGCTGCCGATGACTGTTCAGCCTCGTTCGTTGATCTGGATACCCTTGTTCGCGGTTCTCATATGGAATCCGCGATCGCGCCCTCCACTTCCTTCATGGCACCCTCAATCTTGACCATGGTTCCCGTATGAACGGCCGTCTCTTCCGTCGCCGCCGCCACTCCGGCTCCCTGTCATCCGGTGTCTCCCTCCTGTTGACCTCCCAGTCTTCCCTTCTTCCAGCTTCCACCATCTCACAAACGTTCGCCACATGTCAGCGCGACCTATTACCGAAAGTGATATTCGGTATGTTCTCGATTCTTATTGTGCGTATTACTGACTGAACTCTCTCCAGTAACCTCTCTCGAGGCGACCTCCTTGCCATCGCGCAAGCTCAAAGACCGCAATGGCAAAAGACCGACACGTACAATTTTAATCTGGACAGACGTCTTGGAGTGGTGAACCTTCGACGCCTTTTACTGGACCCCAACGAGTCCTTCACCATCACGCCTTCGATTGGCAGTACGACGAACGCGGTGCACGATGATTCGAGACTCGCGGGTGGTACGGTTGAACCAACTGTTCACAGTACTATCCAGGATGCATTACCGAGCGCCACAAAGAAGGTGGGTTATGATCCTTTATTGCTCCTTGTTCTCACACATCTTTGCAGACACTCATTGTCAAGATTATCGATGCTCGTTTCACCCAGGAGCGACACCGCGCTTACACTATCACCGTTCCAGCAGATCCCACACGAGAAGGATGTCAACCGGGGGAGTGGAAGGTCCAATCGAGAGTCTTGATTGAGACTTTAAATGTGGAGGCGGGTGCACAGCGCCTCTTAGGTATGTTCGCCCTCTCCACCGAAACCCTTCCTCACAATACAGATGGACCGTATCGCATCTCGACACCCGTCATTAGGGATGAGCCTCAATTCTTTGAGGACTTCCTGGTTGAGCGGGTATATCGACATGAGCTCCTCCGCGTCGCTCACACCAACTCCATCTTGATCAAAGTTGAGGAAGCACTGGTACGCAGACCACCACTTTCTGATACGACCGTCCTCACTATCTAACAGACAGTGGACGACGTTCGGCGCTTGAATACGCATCTTACGGGCCTCAAGCGCAAGATACTTTCAGCTTCCGGCTCGAAACAGGATGATCAGGCAGCAGATATTATTGAGGTCTCTGATAATGAGGAAACAGCGGATGCAACAGGTACGGGCACCCATACTACCATCGACACATCGTAATCTGCATTTCTAGCAGACTCGACGGCCCCGCTGATACGTGCTCAGAATATGCAACTACCACCAGAGCGTAAACGTCGCAAGAAATCTCGGCAATCAGGCAAGGCCAATGACTATGATCCAAACGACTTGGCCTTGGTCCAACTCCTGCGGGATCTGATCTCTACGACCAAGGCCGCTGATTACGCGACATTCTGCGAGCATCGCGGGCGTTCCAAGTTGTCCAATGCTCAATTCATCGCCGATTGGCGCTTTGGGGTCGATTTTTGCAGAGCGTACCACAAGCAGACTATTACGGTACGTTCATATGTCTCGTAAGGCGAGATAATGCTTGACAAACTGTAGGGATCTCAGCGACGCATCGACTACAAGCACATCTATGGTGCTCTGGAGTGCAGTGAAACATGGCTTCGAGAGGCTCGAAGTATTATTCAACTCGTTGATAAGTATGGTCCGGGTGGTGACAGCGCTAATGAGGGTGTTATCGCATATATTACGGATACGGAGCCATCTCTTGCAGGAAGGAAAGGAGTGATTCAGTGCTTAGAGGCTGCTTCATTGTAGATCTATTTGCGATGAATACAGTTTTATTGACGAGTCACGACTCTATCATGATTACCGGTACTGACCGTACACCTGGAACAGTATAGGAACCTTCAGCGCCAGCGCTAAGAATGAGCTACCGTAAGTCACCAGACTTTCAAGATATGCCACCGCACGACGCGGATGGTCAACCCGTCGGTCCCGATCTTCCTCCTCCTCAGCAACGGCAAATATCAGTCGGTTGAGGCGAGGTGTATTGCACTTGACGAGAACATCCGCCATGACCTCCCATTCATTGATATTGTCCTCCGGAATGAATTGTCCTCGAGGCGAGTTAGGAATCATAACGACTCTGAATGTCAACTCCTCGAGTGGAAAGGGATGCTCTGTGAATGGGAAGGAGGCCTGATAGAGCTCCCAGAGTCCTGGTGGGTAAGGACGAATCGGTAAAGTCGGGGCTCTCTTCTTCTTAGAAGCACCCCGCGAGTATATACCAAGCGTCGTCAGTACCAGTTTCGTCAGGTTCTGAAAGGGCATAGATGCAGGTAAGCTATAGAAGAGTTAGTGCCAACAGCTTCGACTTTGAAAGACAGGGACCTACCTCACGCGCGATGGGTAACCCCAGATTGGAACTATATCCAACTCGAGCTCTGACAGAGCAGAGAGGGAAGCCAAAAATGTTTGAATGGTGACCACATCATCCCCGTCCACGTCCTCGAGTGTCAAGACCAGCTCGCGAATCTTGTCAAGTTCTGACTGATCCGAGTCCTCGATAAAGCCGGTCAGCTCGCCAGACGTCTTCATCTCGAGCTCAAGCTGAGTCTCGTCAGGCTCAGGTGAGCTGGAGGTATTGCGTATGTGTCTGCCCTCCATGAAAACAATAGGAGGCATGTCGTGGTGGTGGTTGGCGGTCAGGCCGTCTGTTCGATCGATTGTGATGTGTGTAAAGACCACTCACGTACTGCCAGTCAGTGTCTCCGCGTTGCTCGATTATTTGGGGAATTAGAATACTCGCCGTGTTCAGAATGGTATCCAGGACCACTGAGCTGTCATTCAAGGAAGTTTGCTAGCAAGCCGTAAACAAAGCGAATCATCCAATACCACAAGCTACGACAGGAATGATAAGACTACAACAAAGACTACATTTACTGCCATGGTTGGGATGCAACATTAGAGAGGCGAGGCTCAAGACGAATCGGTGCATGGAGTCAGTAGTATCTCCTTCAGAAGGTTCATCGTATTCGTTCAACAAGATGATGCTCTACAGAGGTTCTCAGTAGCTATACCAAGATTTAGGGAGACACACGTACGGCATTTGCTAAACTAGAACGATGACAGATTTCTCTGAAGACAGGTAGCCTTCGGGCAATGAAAGAAATAGCGCGCAGAGTGGTGGTGGAGGTAGAAGTAGCCGGTCTCCCGTGGATTCTACAAACAGCGGGCCCATCCGACACTGGCATAACCTTCCTAGGCTCCTGAGGTGTTAAAACGAGCCCAGGACGAAGCCATTTGACGAGCAGAAGGCAAAGATATGGGGGAAGGATGGGAGGTTTATGGTGGAGGTAGAACCTGTCGCTCTTCTATGGATTCTGCGAACAGCGTCAGCCCATCCGACACTGGAATGACCTTCCTAGGCTCCTGGGCATCAAAACGAGCCCAGGACGGAGCGATTTGACGAGCAGGAAGCGGAGTTATGGCATCAGGATGAGAGGGTGATGATGGGAGGGAAAGTAGTCAGTCTCCTAGCGCTACTTGTTTAAGCGCCGGCCTATCTGACACTTCGATGACCTTCCTAGACTCCTTGGGCGTTAAAACGAGCCCAGGGTGAAGTAATTTGAGCAGCAGAAGCGAAGTTGTGAGATCAGGATGGGAGGGTGATGGTGGAGGTGGAACCTGTCGCTCTTCCATGGA